>PVKE010034801.1:0-17204 GCA_004027555.1 Craseonycteris thonglongyai
AAATTTTGCCAAGATCTTTTGGCTGCAAGACGATGTTTTGAACTATGTCATCAATGGTGATGAAACATGGATGTACCAATAGACCCTGAAACAAAATGTCAAAGTGCACAATGGAAGTCAGCCAATTTTCCATGACCAAAAAAGTACCATCAGACCAAATCAAGAATCAAAAGATGCTGCTATCCTTTTTTTCTTTATATCACAGGGACTATTCATTATGAATTTGTACCAACTGATCGTAACAGTCAACTAAGCTGACTAATTTGGAACTGCTGAAAAGGCTGCATGAAAAAGTTTGGTGAAAACAACCTGAACTTTTTACCAAGTCATGGCTCATTGCATCACGACAATGCACCAGCTCACACAGCACTGTCTGTGAGGGAGTTTTTAGCCAGTAAACAAATAATTGTATTGGAACACCCTCCCCAATCTGACCCTCACTGACCTTTTTCTTTACCCAAAGATAAAGGAAATATTAAAAGGAAGACGATGGGTCTAATGTCCATTCTAGAAAGAGTTTCAAAATTGCTTTGAAGAGTGGACTAGGTACTGGCATCAGTGCATAGCTTCCCAAGGGGAGTACTTCAAAGGAGACCCTAGTGATATTTAGCAATGAGGTATGTGGTAGTTTTTCTAGGGTCAGTTCATGAACTCAATTGTCAGACCTCATATGCCCATTGTTCTCTGTATTACCCCATCCTAAAATTTATATAAGTTCATAAATTTCCTTGTTTAATTATCTGCCTCTCCACCTACAATGTAAACTCTAAGATGGTAAAAATGAGTCCATGTTATATCCCCAGTCCCTCTGATAATTCACAATATATTATACGTACTCAAAAATATTTGTGAATGAATGAATAAATAAATGACATCAGTGATCTTACCTGGTACTTAGGACACTGGTCTTTAACATCAGAAGATGAAGTCACAGAACTATCTAAAGAGGAAGAGCTGTCTCCTCCAGGTTTCAGTTGGCAGCATTTCCCAAAGACTTTAACTTGAGCATCACTACAGAGTTTCTGAAATAGAAATATTATCCCCATTCATATTTTAACTGATTTTTAGCCATAAAGAAATTTAATTATAGCATAAAACTTTTGGAAAAACCAAAGATAAAATAATACAAAATAATATAATCTTAATATGACTACTTGCGTTTTACCATAGTCTCTCCAATACTATTTTTCTATTCTTTGTCTCACAACTATAAGATTTGTGAAGTTTGTACTGTACTCTTCTCACCAACATCATGAGGATTTTTCTATATTGTTATGGGCTCCACAATGTTCATTATTAGTGACTTAAATATATAGTGTAGTAGTTTTCAAATTATTTGGTCTCAAAAACCTGTATGCTCTTAAAAATTATTGAGGACCCCAAAGGCCTTTTATGTGAGCTGTATCTATCAATATTTTCCCATATTAAAAATTAAAACCAAGAAATTAAAAATTACTATTTAAACATAACACACTCACTAAAAGGTAACATAATTTTATGAAAAAAATCTTCTCTGCAGAGATACAGGGATGGAAAGAAAAATGCAAATAAGAATTTACATACGTACATACATATAAATGTAATCTTTTGAAATGAAAATGTACTGAACAGTTAAATTTTTAATAAGAGCTAACTTTAAGATCAGAAGATTGTGCAGTCTAATCTGGAAACATATATTTCTATTTCTTTTTCTTTTTTTTTAAGATTGATTTTATTGTTTTTGACAAGGAGACAAAGGGAGACAGAAAGAGAAGGGGTAGGGCCCAGAGCAGTCTCCATAGTTATACATCATCAGTTTTCCATATGGTTTTGTTCCACACAGGTGGGCAGGGGGGCCACACAGGGCAGGAAACGAGCGGGAGGCATACTCCTCCAGCTGGGGGCCAAACCAGGGGCTTCCCACATGGGAAGCTAGCTCAGTGAGAACCAAACTGGGGGCCTCCCACATGGGAAGCACATCCCAGTTCAACATATGGGTCCGCACAGGCCGGGGCCAGGACTCAATCCTTGGACCCCAGGGCTACAAAGTGAGCACTTAACTGGCTGAGCCAGCCCAGCTTCCCCTATTTCTTTTTCTTTATTCCTCTTGCTCTCCTCTTCCTCCCCAACAGGTTCTAGAGTTTTCACTGCTTACAACTACCAAACTTGCAATCCATCAAGGTCTATGATACTCCTAAAAGTATTCCAGTGTTTATCATGGTTACCAATGTGTCCACTCTTCCATGAAACAGACCTCAAGTAGATTTTCAGAAGAAGTAATCTGACTGAAATCATAATTTTGGAGAGACTAATCATTTTACAGGTGCCACCATAATCAAAGGCACTGTAAAAGAGAGCATCTGGTAATTCTAAATCATCTCTAACCAAAAATGTATAAAGAAAGCATGGTAAAGTAAAAAGAACAAGGGCTTTAAAACTAAATAGACTGAATTTAGATCCTGAATCCTTGGGCAAGTTACCTCACCTCTCTAAGCCTTATCTGTTTGATGGGAAGAAAAACCTTACCTAATGGGTAGGTTGTATGTAACACTTAAGATTGTATGTAGGTTGTGTGTATCATTATATGCTTATATATAAATAAATATCATATATAAAATGCTCAACACAATGTCTAAAGCTAGCATATCCTTACTGATTTGTAGTTACAAATATCAGAAAAAAGTTAAAGCAGGGGGCTAACATAACTGAATGCCTATTTTGGAGTCAGTAACTTCAATAGACATTTTCCTTTGTATTATTTCATTTAAACGTTCACTAAAAACATTGTTTTTGTTCAGTATCAACATTCTTGACCACATCTCACTGATCACCAACAAAATGGTAGGCCTTTAAGTATATTTTCTTACTATAATATTCAATGTAGTAGGTATTATAACCCAATTTACTGACGAGAAACCTAAACCTAAAGAGGTTAAGAAACTACCAAGGTTACAATAACTAGTTAGGTCTATAACATACTCATCCAGTCAAAGTCCAGTTGGCCTAGCAGTGGTCAGCAAACTGCGGCTCCGCAGTTTGCCGACCACTGGTAATGTATCCACTACTGCAACCACCATTTTATCTGTTAACAAAAGAATTTGAGTACTATGTGTACCAAGTATTGGGGAACAAAAGTAAGTAAGACAGTCTTCTTCCTCATAGAACCAACAATCTAACAGGGGAGAGACATTTAACAAATAATTAGATGAACACATATAATGAAATCTGTATTTAAAATATGTTTAATAAAATAGTAACAGCTCAGCTAACTCATAGAAACTTACTATCTGTTCAGGTAGTCTTCAGTTTTACATATATTTTACTCTTTTATTCCTCATAACAACTGTATGAGGTAGGTACATTATCCACATTTTACAGGTGAGAGGTTAAGGTACAATAATGTGTAAGTGAGAGGACTTAGTCTGGGCAGATCAAGGAAGTGACATTTAAGTTAGGACTACAAAAGCAGCATAGGAGTTAAGGTGAAAGAGGAAGAGGGAGAGGTCTACAAAGACATTCCAGGTTAACAAAACTAAGCAGGAGGGCTGTCCAGAAAGTATTCAGCCATGTAATACGAAAAACAGAGGCATTTATGGCTGAATTTTTTCCAGACAGCCCTTGTATGTCCAATCTCTGAAATAAGAAGGAATTTACTAGAGGAAGGAAAGAAACAAATACACATTAGATCCAAGGCTGAAGCCTAAAATGTGTGAACAGAAAATAAAATTAAGGGGAAGGCAGGATGGGTCAGTGGGTTAAATGTTGGCTTCGCAGCCCTGGGTCCGAGGATCAAGTCCCTGTCCTCGCCCCAGGCTGTGTGGACCCATATGCTGAACTGTGGTATGCTTCCTGTGTGGGAGGTCCCCAGTTCAGTTCTCATTGGAGTGAGCTTCCCATGTGGGACCCCCGGTTCGACCCCCAGCTTACAGGGCATGCCTCCCATGTGGGAGGTCCCCAGCCCAGTTCCTGCCCTGCGTGGCCCCCTCCCAACTGTGGAATGAAACCATGTTGAAAACTGATAACGTACAACTGTGGAGACTGCTCTAGGCCCTCCTCCTTCTCTTTGTCTCTTTCTGTCTCTGTCAAAAACAAAATAAGTCTCTTAAAAAATATAAAATAAAATTAACTTTTTAAATGTGTATATAGAAGCGTATACAAAGGCTCTCACTTATACACACCAACTTCCCAGGTGTCTAGCATCTTCTCTTTCTCCCATTCTGAAGTCATGGCTTTTGAAACCACACAATAGTGGGGGGGACAGTCAACCCTCAGTTAGACACAGCACTTCTATGAGCACAACTTTAGTGTAAAAGGGTTCTGTTTTCTTTTCTTGTTTATTTTTATTCCCAAGGAAAATTATGCCAAACTTTATTTTTTAATTTTTTTAAGATTTATTTTATTGTTTTTGACAGAGATACACTCAGAGAAAGAAGGGGGAGGGCCCAGAGCAGTCTCCATAGTTGTATGTCATCAGTTTTTCAACACAGTTTTATTCCACACAAGTGGGCGCGGAGCTGCACAGGATGGAAACTCGGCTGGCCTGAGGTCCGCAAACCAAGCGTTCAACCTGGTGAGCCATCCCAGCATCCCCCATACATTTTTAACCCACAAAAACCACCACCCACCTCCTACTTAAAAAATAAGTTGTAAACATCACTTTAAAATCCCAGCTTTTTATAAATTATAATTTTTAATTTTTTACATTTCCAAACAATCACAAACACGTTGCAGGTTCAATTCAAATAATTATTTTTCTAAACTAAATGGGAGTAAGTTGACTACCTGACACATCATCAATTGAATACTTTAATACAGTTGGTCCCCAACCATTTTGGCACCAGGGACTGGTTTCTTTTTTTTTTTTTTTTTAAAGAGAACACCCTTTTGAGTGTGGGGTCTTTTTTTTTTTTTTTAATATATTTTTATTTATTTATTTATTTTTGACAGGGAAAGAGAGAGAGATACAGAGACAGAGAGAGAACTAAACTGGGGGAGCTCCCAGTTCAGCATATGGTTCCGCACGGGCCGGGGCCGGGATTCGATCCCTGGTCCCCAGCGCTGCAAAGTGAGC
Source organism: Craseonycteris thonglongyai (assembly GCA_004027555.1). Lineage (NCBI taxonomy): Eukaryota > Metazoa > Chordata > Mammalia > Chiroptera > Craseonycteridae > Craseonycteris > Craseonycteris thonglongyai. The sequence goes on from PVKE010034801.1 coordinate 5,051, forward strand.
ACTTAACCTACTGAGCCATCTCTGCTTCCCCAGGGACTGGTTTCTTATAAGACAAATTTTCCATGTATGAATGGGGAAGGAATGCACATGCGCAGTTCACAATAGGGTTCACACTCCAGTGAGACTCTAATGCCACGGCTGACCTGACAGGAAGTGAAGCTCAGGTGGTAATGCGAACGATGGGGAGCGGCTACAAACAAAGATGAAGCTCCCCTCACCTGCTGCTCACCTCCTCCTGTGCAGCCCGGTTCCTAATATGTAAAAAATTGGTACCAGTTCATGACCTAGGGGGTGGGGACCCCTGTAATAAAGTACCACTCCCAAGATGGCACTTCAACCATGCCTTCAACAAGCTGTTACTCAGTACTCTATCAGAGGCAGCTCCTGGAAGGTGCACTATGTGATATGACCAATGGGCCCTATGGTCATGGACTCACTCCTCCACATTCTTTACTGTAAAGTGGATCCCTTGGTAGCCCACTATATTGGGGTCTCATTGTTTCTAGGTGTTCTTAGTGGAATGAGCTAAGGAGTACACAAGAAATGTCCAGAAAGTATTCACCATATAATATGAAAAATAGAGGCATTTATAGCTGGATTTTTTTCCAGACTGATGGTGCATGTATGTGTCTACATACACACACCCTAGTTTATACCTAATATGTGTGTATATATATGCATGTGTGTGTATATATATACACACACACACTTATATACATATATATATACATATACACACACACACACATATATATATATAAAGTTCACACCAATATCTCCAACTCCAATCCAACCCCATAGTGTTCTTCTGGTTTTCTCCTTCTTTCCTTATTTGTAACTCCCTATTCTGACACCTTCAACTCCTTTGTATGATAACAGTATCTCATTTCCCCGCTCATTCCCTCATTTGTAGAGATGTTTTCCTCAGGTTCAGATACCCAGAATAAATGCCTTCCTCATCCTGCTTCGGCACTGATACTGTGTCAGCCTACACCATACCTAGATGCCCTCCTCAAACTACCTAGATTCTGACACTCTTCTCTGGGTCACCATGCCTTCACTATCAGACATTAGTGTTCAGCCTTACCTAATGGTTTTGGAATAAAGAATTTGGAAGGGAGAGAGGGCAGAAGAAAGGTAGGCATGGGGGATTAAAATTTTTGTACAGAACAAAAACCATATTCCAGATTCTATATCACAACTGAAATTCAGATAAATTACCAGCACTCATATATAGTATTTCTCAGTTTACAAAAGTTTTTCATACAAATTTTCAATTATTTTTGTTCTGTCAACTTTTAAAAACTTTAAGTTGTATATAAGTAATCTGTCTGATTCAAAAGTCAAAACAAAAAAATGCCAAAACAATACAAAGAAATATACACAAAATAATCTAGGTCCCACCCTTGTTCAACTATCCTACTTTCCACTCCACACATTCCCAATAGGTAAAACCTTCATTGTTCTTTTGTATTATTATCCTTCTACTATTTCTTTTTGCATATATAAGCATAATATAACTTTCCCTTCTCTCTTACAAAAAAGGTTAAGTAATTCAGTTCTGCCTTTGCTTTAGTTTCCACTAATATCCTGGAGAATATTTCCATCAATTTTTATAAATCTTCTTCATTGTTTTTAATACAGCTGCCTAATATTCCAGTACGAAATATACTATCCCTTATTTAACCAGTCATCAGTGAATGACATTGCAGGTGGAACTACTGAGTCAAAGCATAAATATATATGATTTTGGAAGATATTGCCAGATTACCCTCCATGGAAATTGTACCCTTCACTCACTTTAACAGCAAAGTCTTGTCATGCAAAATATGGGTTACTGCCCTCTAAAAGGAAAAAAACTAAAATCACAGTACAGTTTTAATTTTCATTTCCTTTACTACAAATGAGAGTAACAATCTTTCAAAATATGTAATGGCCACTTATATGTGAAATTTCTGCTCTTGTTCTTCACCCAATTTTCTACTAAGTCGTTCTCCTGTCTTGATTTCTAGAAACTCTTAAAACAGAAAGAGTGCCACTTAGCTTTATATTAATAGGTTATAAAAGTATTTTCCATGAGTATCATTTGTCTTCTAACTTTCCTTATGGTGGTGTTTCTTTTGTTTGTTTGTTTTTGCTTTATTTTATCACACAATTTATTGTTTAATTTGTTTCTCAATTTATAATATCAGTCTTTACTTTATGGCCACTGGATTTTAATTCATAGCTAGAACGGTCTTCTCAACTATACAAACATATATAGGAAGTCAGTTGTTTTTTTTTGGTAATGTTATAGTTTTATTCTATTTAAATGTTTGACACATTTGAGATATGAACCCAAATTTATCTTTCTTCTAAATGGTCATCTAATTGTCTCAATACCATTTATTAATCTTTACCTTACTGATTTAAGATAATGCCTTTATCAAATACTAAATTCCTGCATGTATTTGCATTTATTTCTGATCCTCTATTTGTTCCACTGGTCTGTTTGTGACAATAACATCTTGTTTTATTTATTTTATTTATTTATTTATTTATTTATTTTTGACAGAGAGAGAGAAAGAGAGAGAGAGAGAGGGAGAGAGAGAGAGAGAGAGAGAACTGAACTGGGGGAACTCCCCAGTTCAGCATATGGGTCCACACGGGCCAGGGCCGGGATTCGATCCTCAGTCCCCAGCGCTGCAAAGTGAGCGCTTAACCCACTGAGCCATCCCGACTTCCCCAACATCTTGTTTTAATGATTGAGATTTTACTGTATAATTTCAAATCTAGTAAGCCTAGCTCATCTTCACTGCCCTTCTTTTCTGTTTTCCAACTAATGATTGGAAATTTTTTCCATTTGAGCTTTAGAATCTACTATCTGGTTCCAGACCTCAGCCCCCACCAAATAAATAAATACAGTTGGCATTTTTATTGAGGTAGCAGTATTTTACAAAGTAACAGAAAAAGAATGGAAAACTTTATGACACTGAGTATTTCCCATAAATATATTTTGCTTTTTAATTTGCTCCAGTAAGCTTTAATGTACTTTAGGAGACTTAAAGTTCATGGAGTCTTGGCTTCCTTCCTATCTTGTAATTAGAAGCTATTTGTATATACTGAGCTTACTGATTCTGTATATTAACTTTTATAAAGCTCCAATTACCTAATAAAATCCTATGTTCTAAATCATTAATCCTCAACTATTAGCACTGTACAATGCTTCAGAGAGAACCCTCACACACCGTAATTTGTATTCACTTTTCCAAAGTCATGTGAATTTTCTGATGTATAACTTTATCCTTGTGTATAACCAATGAAGGCTGAAACATGTTGATTATATCTTCGTGTATAACCAATGAAGGCTGAAATATGTGAATAACCATAACTTTACTGGGAACTCATGAAATATCACTGCACTATCAGTAAACAAAAACACTGTCCAGAATAGTAACAGTACCACGTGATTAAACCATACTGGATCCATTTGGCTTCATCCGTGTTAAAAAAAAAACCACATCTCAATAATTTTACATTTCAACTGTAAGACGAATTAGGTCTGACAATCAAATATAAAATAAACTAATAAATTTTTACAAACAAGAGAAGCTTATTAAAATCATTGAGTGTGTTCAATTTAATCAGGTTTTAAAGTTAAACAGTCATTTTTTATAGAATATAATGGAGTTACAAAATATATGTTCTGAGAAAGCTATACATTGATTAATATGAGGGGGGATCCAAATAAAGCCGGAACTTATTTATAAAAAATTATGCCTTTATTCTTACATGTTTAAACTTCAGTCATCTTCAAAGTACTCTGTTTGATGCAATACACCTATTGAGATGCTTTTTCCACTGCTCCAAACAGTTTTTTGAACTTGTCGGTTTTGATAATTTTTAGTGCTTCTGCAGTTTCTTGTTTCATCTCTTCCACCTGGGCAAAACATTTCCTTTTGAGGATTTTCTTCACCCGGGAAAAGAAAAAATTTCACTCGGAGCAAGATGGGGTGAATAGGGAAGGTGGGAGAACAAGGGTCATTCCATTTTTGGTCAAAAGCTGCTGAACACTCAAGTGTGGTGTGGGCAAGTGTGTTGTCGTGGTAGAAGAACCAGTCATATGTTTGGCACAACTCAGCACGTTTCTTCTGCACAAAGCCTCTCACAACAATGCCAGCTGGTACACTGGTGCTGATGGGTTCCTAGAACACTCACCTAGTGGGAAACCTATATATACTACAAGGGGCCTGCTCTCCAGAAGATAATTCTGGTTTTTCTTGGTTCCCCGTCACCAGCTCTATTTCAGCATTATAAGAAAATATTTAGGCACACGAAGTACTTTAATTTCTAAAACAAATCAAAGCATTTATGTAATTCACTAATAAGAGCATTTAAAATGTAATAAAATACACAGCTCCTTCATTTCTTCCCCAAACCCATTAAATATACTCTTTAAGCTTATCTAACCTGCAGCCCATGGGCTGCACGTGGCCCACAATGGCTTTGAATGAGGCCCAACACAAATTCGTAAACTTTCTTAAAACATTTTGAGATTTTTCTTTTCTGATTTTTTTAGCTCCTCAGCTACTGTTAGTATTAGTGTATTTTATGTGTGGCCCAAGACAGTTCTACTTCTTCCAATGTGGTCCAAGGAAGCCAAAAGGCTAGAGACCCCTGCTCTAAATACAGTGTCTGCTTTGTGTGTGTGGAAATACAGAAATAATCTGCTTATCCTACAACTAGGTGCTATCATGTTCTTCATAGAGGAACAAATGAATTGGTACAAATGAATCCAGAATTGAATCAGTATTCCCTTGTGAAATACTGCCTTCCATTTGATCCCATATGAAAGATACTAAAAAAAATAGATTATGGGGAAAGCCAGGATGGCTCAGTGGGTTGAGCACTAGCTTTGCAGCCCCAGGGACCAAGAATCAAATCCCGGTCCCTGCCCATGTGGACCCATATGCTGAACTGGGGTGTGCTTCCCATGTGGGGAGGCCCCCAGTTCGGTTCCTTCTGGGACGAACTTCCATGTAAGAGGCTCCCGGTTCGACCCCCAGCTTGCAGGGGCTTGCCCCCCATGCAGGAGGCCCCTGCCCAGTTCCTGCCCTGTGCAGCTCCGCACCCACCTGTGTGGAATGAAACCATGTCAAAAAACTGATAACATACAACTATAGAGACTACTCTGGGCTCTCCCCCCTCTCTTTCTGTTTCTATCTCTCTTCGTCAAAAATAATAAATCTTCCTAAAAAAAAAATAGATTATGACCATCTATCATCCTTACAAAGAAAATTGTCATGTGTTTTATTTAAAGGGATCTCAGTTTAAGTATTTTTACAATGGTCGAATCTTAATGCTGATGTAGCTTCAAAGTAAGTTTCATTACTCTGATTCTAATCTAATTAATTATACTCAAAATTATTTAGTAAGCCTAAAGATTAGTACCTTCTACTTTTACTTAACAACTTTCAAATAAAATTTTTTTCGCACATAATTCTAAAATTCAGAAACAAACTGATACTAAATTGTCCAAGAAACTTGAATCTATTTCCAAATTAGAAAATGTTAATTCCTTTTTGGTAAAGGGAACAGAGTAAAGCAACTTGGTAGAACTCACATTCTAAAGACTAACTCTATTTTGTATTTCATGATATTATATTTTCAATGTTAAGATGAAACTTTTCCTCAGTAAAATTTTTGGTAAATTATATGGTCAAATTAGTATTTATAATCCTTATTCTCTCCTATAGATTGTTTTAAACTAAGAGAAAGGAAGGATATGAGAAGTGACTTTAATATTTATCATATCACAACGGAATGTTGCTATTCAAAGGTAAGGCTGAACCATTTACCTTTAGTCAGTAAACTGCTAATGCCTAAACCATGGGTGTCCAATCTTTTGGCTTCCTTGCGCCACACTGGAAGAAAAAGAATTGTCTTGGGCTATATATAAAATACACTAACAACAACAGATGAGCTAATAAAAAGTGTGTGTGTGTGTGTGTATATATATATATATGTATAATCTCATAATGTTTTAAGAACGTTTATGAATTTGTGTTGGACCACATTCAAAGCCGTCCTGGACCACATGAAACCTGTGGGCTGTGGGTTAGACAAGCTTGGCCTAAATTATCTCATAATTATGTCTGGACTAAAAATTTTGTTTAAGAAGTTTAAAATTATCATGTATATCACACAGTCCTTCTTTGCCTATACAGAATCCACATGATTTGATGTTTCAATTATACAGTAAAGCGATTTTTAAAAATCATGTAAAGGTCAAACAACTTGCAATTGAGGAAAACAATGGGTATTTTAAGGTGTTCTGTAGTATTTAAATGGAACATGAAATCTTCATGCAAGTATCTATAGGATTTTGATAATAAACTTCCTAACTGTAATTACAATTGATCAAAATATGCCCTGAGTTCTTAACACATGTGAGGCAGTGTGCAGTTTAGAAAACAAAGGTGAATAACAAAAAAATTTTTTACTGTGCTTTCCCAGTCCAATAACAAATACACATACAAATATAGTTATAACATAGAAGTCTATGGAAGAATATTAGTGAAGGTTCATAAGAATTCTAATAGAGGAGAAAAGAAATATACCTAGAGGAATCAAAAAGGATTTATAAAGTTCTGATTAAATGAACCTTGAAAGCGGATAAATCTTCATTTAGGGAGATGACATACAGGATAAGGACATATAAAACAAATGAGACTGGAGATATTCAAGGCTGTGATTTTCGGTCACTGATGAATCTCAAGAAAAGCTTAAAAAAGAAGAGGTAGGCTTACAGGAAAATTTCAGAGGACTGAAGAATGAGTGACTGGTTTGAGATTAAAGCCAATAGACAGATTATTATTGAGACACACACAGAGAGAGGAGATTAAGATAAACAGAGAGACCAAGAGGTAGAAAGGAGAGTGTGAGAAGAGACAATGAAGACAGCCTGAGAAATAGTGAGACCAAGAGTCTAAAAGCCTGAAATATCAACAGACACTGAGAAGGAAAACTGAGAGGTACAAAAAAAAGACAGAAAATGACAGAACGCACACATGAAGGAGAAAGAAAAAGGATAATTATTTTGTTGGTGTTGGGTAAAGATGCTTTGTGAATGCTTGCAGGAAATGAAAAAAGCTAACTGAGAAAGATGACTGAACACATCAGCAGGAAGGAAGACTAATGAGACTAATGAAGCAACATCCTGAAAAGATAAGACGAAAGGGTTCAAGAAATAGCATGAGGCCAGACTCCCAAAGCTGTTTTAAGATAAAAAGGACAAACGCTGGAAAACACACAATGAACAGCATTAATTGAGACAAATAGTAAAGGAGAGGTCATATGTTGCAATTCAGTGGAATTCTATCAAGCACAAAGAAAACCCTCAATAAGCATTTGCTAAAAATAATCAAGAGTATTGATTAATCAATTAATGTCAACCTATGAGCCTCAGCCTAGTTCTGTATAAATACAAAGAAGACATGCTTAGCACATCTGCAGCCACCCCTTAGATTTCAACTGTCTGCTTGACCAGCTACAATTCTATGACTCTTTGGCATCTCACTACTCAGCTATTCAAACCGAAATGCTGGTTTCACCAAAACACTTTTTTCTCCATCATCTACCACATCTAACCATTCTCCACATAGTAGCTCGTGTTTTTATCACTATTTTTTAAAATTAAGATATAATTAACATATTACTTTAGTTTCAGGTATACAACATGATTCAATATTTGTATATAGTGGAAAATGATCTCCACAATAAGTCTAATTAACGTCCATCACTATGTATAGTTACAATTTTTTCTTCTGATGAGAAGTTTTAAGATCTACTTTTGTAGCAACTTCCAATTTTATAACAGTATTATTAAATACAATCACCACAATGTACATCACATCCCATGACTTATTTCATAACTGAAAGTTTTGACCCACTTCATCCATTTTGCCTACATCCCACCCCCATCTCTGGCAACTACCAATCTATCTATTCCCTGTATCTAAGGATTCAAGTTTTGTTTTTCTTTTTTTAGATTCCACATATGAGACCATACATATATTTGCCTTTCTCGTTTATTTCATTTACCACAATGCCCTCAAAGTCCATCTATATTGTTGGAAATGACAAGATTTCATACTATTTTATGGTTGAATAATATTCCATTGTAAATATACACTACATTTCTTTATCTATTTATCCATCAATGGACACCAAGTTTGCTTCCATGTTTTGGCGATTATAAATAATGCTATAATGAACACAGAGTTCACATATCTTTTCAAGTTAGTGTTTTTATTTTCTTTGGATAAATTCCAAAAGTGGAATTGCTGGATCATATGGTAGTTCTACTTTTATGAGGTAGCTCTATACTGATTTCCATAGTGCCTGCACCAATTTATATTCTCACAAACAGTACACAAGGTTTTTCTTTTCTCTACCTTCTCATCAGCACTTGTCATTTTGATAAGAACCATTTTAAAAGGTATGAGATGATATCTCAGTGTGGTTTTGATGTGCATTTTCCTGATGATTAATGATACTGAGCTTCTTTCACATGCCTGTTGGCCACATGGATATCTTCTTTGAAAACATGTCTATTGATCTACTGCCCATTTTTTAACTTGGATTGTTAGGGTTTTTTCCTACTGAGTTGTATAAATTATTTAAATATTTTGGATATTAATCCCTTATCAGATAATCTGCAAACTTTTCTCTAATTTGGTAGGTTGCCTTTTCATTCTGTTGATAGTTTCCTTTCTCATTTGATATAGTTCCATATGTTGATTTTTGCTTTTGTTGCCTTTGCTTTTGGTGTCAAATTAAAAAACTCACTGCCAAGACTGATGTCAAGGAACTTGCTGCCTATGTTTTCTTCTAGGAGTTTTATGATTTCAGGTCTTACATTTATGTCTTTAATTTAGTTTTGCATATTGTGTAAGGTAATGGTTCAGTTCTTTTGCAAGTGGCTGTCCAGTTGTCTCAACATCATTTATTGAGAAGACTAACCTTTCCCCATTGCATATTCTTGGTTTCTTTGTCATAAACTAATTAATCATATCTGTATGAGTCTATTTCTGGGCTCTCTACCAAAGTGACTTTTTTGAAGTGTAAATTAAATCTCTTTCATGGCTGCCCTCCACATTCAGGATATAACCTAAATCTCTAACCCTATGAGGCCCTAAATACACTGGCTCTTGCTCCATCTCTCTCCAGCTTCTTCTGTAGCTACTTTACATACTAATAACTACCATTCCAGCCAGATTTGCTTCTTCTAGTTCCTTCAATTCACCAGCACCTACCGGTAAGTCTCTTTTCTGATTCGACTATCAGGAATACTCTTTATTCCACAGTTTCAATGTCTTAAGATCTCAGCTTGAATTTTGCTTTCTCAGTGCAACCTTCCTTCATACCCCTACAACCAAAATGATGAAAATTGTGTTCCCTCCTATGGAATCTCAAGCATTCTGTATGTTTTAACCTTCAATACTTATTTACAATTTGAAATTATTAATCCATGTATTTATTTAATGTCTACCTCCCCTGAAAGGGTGACTAATTACAGGCACCAAGATAGCAGAGACTGCTAAATCTGCAAGTGCCTAATAAATGGTTATTTGCACAAATAAACAATACTTTTAAGAATATTTTGCAAAGCTTACTTCTTATTAGATTGAAAAAAAAAGTGCCCAGACAATGGCTACAAAATCTAAACAAAGCACAATATCCAAAAAACTGAGAAATGTGTTAGTAATTACGTACAAGGACATAGTAAACTTGGCAATCAAAGTGACTCAAAAATGTACCTATTGTATGTCACTGTAGTAGATGCTGAGGATGCAGCTATAAATAAAACAGACTATGGCCAATATATCAAACATTTCCAGGAATACAAAATCTCAAATACAAACTCCTGAATCTCAAAAAAATAAATATTTGTTCGTTTTAATAGACAATTCCACTGGTAGAAAAAGCTTTCCCGAAGTATTTTGTTTTGTGTCATTTACTGAAATGCTAGTGAAAATTGTCAATTTAGGGGAGGGGGAAAAACACAGTTCCAGGATTCCATTTCCAGATTACAGGTCTAGAATCTTTATGCCAGAATTTTTAATGCAGTAGCAGCAGCAGCAGCAACGATAACCGCAATCACCTAGATTTTCTTGGACAACCAAGTGAATGTCCATGTACTACTGCTAAACTAGTCATAAAATATTTCAAAATGAGATACCAAAAGGTAACAGAATAGATGCTCTTGCTACCACCGTAGAGTAGGAGAAAATATGATGGATTAAGGGCTACAGATTTAAACTGCTTTGCACCTTCAGACAAATAAGTTCAGACAAGTCATTTCACCTTTCTAGGTCACACTTTCCACAATTGTAAGATGAGAGGTTTCGACCAGATCCTCTAAGGATCCCTATAGCTCTAGTCATATCGCTCAATACAATTACATAAGGAAATAAACGTCAAACTAAAATGTTGTCTTGTAATAGACTGGTGACAAATAAGGCAACTTATTTTTCCTTAAAAATTCTCAAAATCAGGGCTCTGAATTATAAAAGTTGTTTTATAGTGACAAAAAAGTAACATAAATGAAAGTTTACTCATTATTTCTTGAATTAAAATATTTGGCATTAAATTTCAACCAAATCAATAATGATGCTCACCGATACTGATATGTCCTCATTTTTTCTCTTAACACTGGAGTCAAACAAGACATTTCTCCCCCGTCTTTCACAGTCTTGATATACAATCAGTCGAATTTGGCTTGGATCAAACTCTGGCAAAGGCCAACTTTAAAGGAAAATAAAGATCTATTAGAGTTATTTTAATAAATATTCCACATCAATTCCCAGAAACAAAACCTGTATAACAAAATCCAAAGTTGCATTATTGCTAAAAATATATATAAAGATAGATCATTTTATAAAATACAACTAATTTAGTTCAGGACTAAAACCTCAGACAGCTATGACATTTTACATTAAAAAATAAAAGTTGTGGCAAGTATCACTCAGTATACATAAAATACAGCCATTCCATATTGACCTAAAAATAGCTAACTTAAAAATATGTACACTTAATATAACAAAAATATATATTCATCTCATGTCACAGACCCAGATAGCATAAAGTTAAGCCATATTTTTAAATAGTTTTGTTATTGTTTCTTTAACATAAAAATGTAAAGACAAAAACAGTTTTCAGCTTAAATGATAGTAGCTAAGTACTTAGAAAACAATAACAAGTTAAAACAAAGTGAGGAATGAATCATGAATATAGTGCAAATTATTTTTCTTTAAAGATTTTATTTTATTGGTTTTTTCAGAGAAGGCAGGGAGGGTCCAGAGCAGTCTCCAGTTGTATATCATTAGTTGTGACATGGTTTCATTCCACACAGGTAGATGTGGGGCCACACAGGGTAGGAACCGAACCGGGAGCCTCCTGCATGGGAGGCAATAACCTTTGTTATCCTGGAGTCATCCTGGTGGTTATCAGTTGTACCGGAGTTCAGCATATGGATGGAGTTTGCATGGGCTGGGGCCAGGGAATTGAACCCCAGACCTTGTGACCGCAAGGGAATCACCCAACTGCTGGGCTATCCCAGCATCTCCAAGGAAAATAGCAGGTGTGAGTAAACATTGGCACAATCTCTTCAGAGAACAGCATTTTAAATTATATACTAAATAGACAAAATCTAGTAAAACTGAAGTTGAACCCAGCAACTCCATTCCAGAAAAGTTTACCATTATATAAGAATATTCATAGCAACACTTTTCATAACAGTTGAAAACTGAAAACATGTTAAATGCTCACCAATAGTAGAATGGATAAATATATTATGGTACCTTCAGAGTACAAAATACTACACAATGAACACAATAAACAAACATCAGCTATAGGCAAAAACATGGATGGACCCTAAGCAAAAAATCAGACAGTCTGTCTGTCTGTCTGTCTGTCTCTCTCTCTCTCTCTCACACACACACACACACACACACACACACACAGAGTTACTTTTCCACACTTATAAAAAGGTTTAAATCAGGTAGTTTTATCTAGGGATGCATCTTTAGTTTTTTGGGGTTTTAAATTGCTTTATTTTTAGGATTTATTGTTTGAGAAAAGGTGAGAGAGGGAGAGGGAGAGGGAAGGGTGT
>PVKE010034802.1:0-17204 GCA_004027555.1 Craseonycteris thonglongyai
TCAATTTTGTTGGTAAAGTACTCATTTTGCTCAGAAAATTTCTTGTTAAGGTCATTTAACTGTGTCTGGGTACTTTGCCAGCATTGAGTGAGCTGAGTGTCTTGATTAATGCAGCCCTGAATTCTGTTTCACTTAGATTTGATTCCAAGTGTGCAAGGTCCTTTACTAAAGACTGCCCCTGATCTTCTGGAGGGGCTTTGGATTCTGAGGTGTGCATTGTGTTTGATGTGGTTCTTTTTGCTTTACACATGAGTCTGTTTTCCCTCTGGTGGTTTGCCTATCAGATGGGCTTCTCTTTTTCTTTTTGGCTCAGTTGTGGGAGAAGATTTTGGGAGAGGGTTGGGGGAAGCAGACAGCTTCTGTGTCCTGGGGCACTTCAGGTTGCTGTCATTGTGGTTTTGATTTGCATTTCCTTGATAATTAGTGATATTGAGCATCTTTACATATCTCTAAACTTACCCTTGTTTTTAACTGACTTGGATCAAAGTAACAAAAGTCCCTTTTGCTCATGACCCATTGGCCTAATCTAGACACATGGCCTCAGCCCAGCTGCAAGGGAGACTAAGAACTGGGGGAGTCCATGAAATATTTGGTGAGTATTGCTATCTCTATAGACAACCAAGTATTTAAAAAAATAAAAGAAAAGAAACCAGAGGACCAGTTAAGAGATGTCATTTGTGTAGAGAGAGATGACTATTCCAACAAGGTACAAGACAATGATTTAATTTTTATTGTATCACTGAATCAAAAGCTCCACCACTTTTATATTAAAATAAGACCCATTTTTAAAAGGTGTAACAAGTAAGTTCACAAACTCATCCTAGAAAAAGTGCTACATACTTAATGGCTGAATATCACTACAGTCACCTTGGAAGTACTCCTCTTGGGAAGCTATGCAGCAACACCAGCACCTAGTCTGCCCTTCAAAGCAATTTTGGCACTCTTTTTCTGGAATGGTCATCAGAGCCATTGCCATATTACCCTTGATGTCCTTAATGTTATTAAAATATCTTCCTTTCAATATTTCCTTTCTCTTCAGGTAAAGAAAAAAGTCACTGGGGGTCAGATCAGGTGTGTGTGTCGGGGGGGGAGGGTGTTCCAATATGCTTATTTGTTTAATGGCTAAAAACTCCCTCACAGACAATGTTGTATGGGCTAGTGCACTGTCGTGATGCAATAGCCATGAGTTGTTGATGAAAAGGTCCGGTCACTTCTTCTTTTTTATGCAGACTTTTCAAGACTTCCAAATAGTCAACTTGGTTGACTGTCCAGTTGGTACAAATTCATAATAAATAATCCTTCTGATATTAAAAAAAAAAAATAGCAACATTCATTGTTTTGACTCTTGATTTGGACTCACAGAACTTTTTTGGTTGTGAATTAGCTGACTTCCATTGTGCACTTTGAGGCTTTGTGTCAGGTCATATTGGTACACCCATGCTTCATTAGCTGTGATAACATGGCCCAAAACATTGTCTTGCCTCTCCAACAGGTCTTGGCAAACTCAAGCTCCTACAGTGTCGTGATGGCACACAAAACCATGCAACAACAATGATGAACATCACTCTGCAAGACACTGCCACACAATGACACGAACACAGCTGTGAGACACTCATATCCCAAGGTTCTGAAACCTTACTGAATTGTTTGTACAGTGCTGCCAACATAAGCGCCTAGTGGCAAGTTTGTGAACTTAATTGTCAGACCTCATATGCAATTGATTTTCACCACTGTCAAGGAAAGCAAGTCCTATTAAGGAAACGTGTTTTTTCTTCATACAAAGCAATGAGGTTTTATGACTTGGCTTTGAAAGAAAGTTCTTAAAATAATATATCAGACTCATCTGTGGAGGCCGTCCCTTCTGCTGCAGCTTGCTATTGCCTAGTTTTCTATCTTATAATAGTAACCAGCTTCGAAGCCAAAATAAACTCTACTTGTTCTTTAGAACACCCCATCTGCTTCACCCTTCAACACCAAAAGTACTTCCAGAACTCTTGATGGCTATGGCAGTGCTACTATAAATCCATTGTCATGTGGCTTGATTCCATCAAGGCTGAAAAGATGTATCCATTTCATCACTATTGCAAAATACTTAACCATTATAATTTTATACAGCAATTTTTCTCAGATCACTAGCTTACAGATCATCTTTGAGATGGTAAATGAAAATAGGCATTTCCCATATAAAAAATAATGTTTCTCTAAAATCATTTCTTTGGGATCAAAATAATATCAAAAGAAAATAGTCAAAAAATAAATTTTATGTCACAACTAATGGTGTACAACTATGAAGACTGCTCTGGGTCCTCCCCCCTTCCCTCTCTTTCTCTCTCTCTTGCACCTTCTGTCAAACAATTTAAAAATCTTTAAAAAAAATAAGTTTTACATCTATTAACAAATGTGTTTATCCTATTTATATGCACACAACAACAATTTCATTATAATCCTTTAGATCATGTCACTAGAAAAAATAATTGCAAAGCTCTATAAGTAATGTTTTTATTTTAACTTATAATTCAGATAACTTTTTAAAGGCTGTTAGAAAAAAAATGTTAGAAAAATCACACTGATATTCTCTCAATATTAGAAAAGTTTTTAAATACAAAGATAAAAACATAATCCAAAAATGTCATGAAGTCAACTCTCCTTCCTCTTATTATTACCCCTGGAGGCATAAATGACACTTATATTCTTCTATAATCTTTCCCATGTGCTTTATAATGGTATCACATTCAAATTAGAGAATTAGGACTAGGGAATGTCAGCAGCTGGCAAAAAAAAACACCAAAGAGAAGTTATCATCTTTGTGAAATTTATGCAGTCACTGGCATTACAAAATGGTTACCCAGAGTCAAAGCTAGGTGAAAACACCCATGTGTGCACACATACACACTTAATAACATGTATATCCTAGAAAAAGTGTCTTTGTGGCCTCCTGCCATTTTACAAGATGCATCACTATATCAGTTCAGATGCTTTGGGGTATGAATTGGAGAAAAGAGAATCCATATTGTCTTAAACAATAGGGAAATTAATTGACTAATAATCATTAACTCTAAAGTAGTGCTTCTCAAACTGTCTGTAGAGAATTACAGTTGATGTTGTTGCACTGTTGTGTTTGTTTTCAATCCAAAGCAGGTTGCTACATAATCTTAATGCATAAGACTTGTACACAGTTTGTACTACTTTCAACTCATCCCTTTGTTGGACAGCTTTCAAATTGGTCTATAGCCTATTCAACTACACAAGTCAATGTCAAATCACTATAAAAGTTTCTAAACACTCTATTTCTATGTTTATGTCACCACAGAATAGTGGCAAATAGTTCAGCCTACACTTTGAGTAGTACTAGTCTAGTGATAGGGTAGGAATCAGCATGATTCTTGCTTCATCTTCCTGCCATTCTCTATGTTATCCTCCTCTATATTCCAGCTGCCTTTTGGGGCTGGTTTGGAGATGTGTGGGGTGGTCTCAGTCTATATATAACAACATCCAGAGGAAGAGAGGGTCCCCTCAAAGCTGCACCAAAAAGAGCAAAGCAGAACTCTCCAGGAGGCCCTAGCATACTTCCGACACATCTCATTTTCCTTAAATGAGTCAAGTACCTGTTTCTGAATGTAAAAACAGGAAACAAAAAAAGATTACACTTGAAGCAATTAGGCCCACTTCTGAAGCTGGGGGTGAGGTTCCATTCCTTGGGGCATATGAGTTGCACAGGATAAATATTCTATTGGGAATAAAATCAGGTTTATGGGATAAAGGAGGAAAAGAGGAATGGATGCTAGAAAGGCAGTAGACAATGTTGGAATCATTTGAGCTCAGCTGTTTATATAATTATTAGGCAAGCAATGGGTGTTATTAAATGGTCATTAGTTTAGTAGCTCCGTATGAGCTTGGGCACGCAGAGAGCCTGATGTGCCCTAAAATTCCAAACAGCTGGGGAAGAAACCCTGTTGACTCAACTTCCTCCAAACATCTGTGGCCAAAAGACAGAATGTCATAGAACAAATCTGGCTGCTTAAGAGACAAGTTGGCTGAAGGGATGGAGTGGGGAGGCTACCCTTACGAACTTGGAGAAGAAAAGTGCCCAGAGAATAGGAAAGAGTGTGAGCTGGGCAGATGCCACAGAAAGTGTCTCCTGCAAAAATTTAAAAATTAACCTCATAACCCCACATTCACTAATTTCTTTCCAAACAATAATGTATGGAAGGTGAAAAGAAAAAAAAAAAGAAACTTTACAATAGAAAACCTTCACCCAGATGATTAAGGTCAAAATCAGTAGTCATAAATCGTGTTGATCAGTAGGTAACCTTGATACAATGTGATGAAAATGGTGCTTTATCTTTGTGATCTTCTTCCCCAAGTACTATGCCTCAGTATAATCATGAGAAAAATAGCAGACAAATTCCAATAAAGAAGCATCCTACAAAATATCCTTACTCTTCAAAACTGTCAAGGTCATCAAAAACAAGAAAAATCTAAGAAACTGCCACAATCAAGAAACACATAAGGGATGTAATAAATAAATACATTATGGTGTCTGGGATGTGGTTCTGGAGCAGAAAAGGGTCATTAGATAAAAGCTGAGGAAATGTGCATAAACTAGACTTCAGTTAATAATAATTTATTAACACTGGTTCTTAAATAGCAACAGATGCATTGTACAAACGTACGATAGTTATAATGAGGGGGTGGAATGGAAAAGATGGGAACCCTGTACTATCTGCTCCAATTTTCTGTAAATCTACAAGCACCTAAAAAAATAAGTCTATTATTTTTAAGTTCCTGCTACTAAATAAATGGATTCAATATCACTTTAACACTCAGATCACAAAGAACATATCTAAAATAACCAATAAAAATATAAACAAGGTATTCAATCTTGTTAGTCATCAAGAAAATGCAAATAAAGCCACAATAAAATACACTGCTCACCCAAGTAAGCAAAATATAAAAGCTTGTCAATTCCAAGTATTGATGGTGAAGAAGATATGAAGAAATCAGAATTTTTTTGTTTTTTAAGATTTATTTTATTGTTTGAGAGAAGGAGGAAGGGGGAGGTGGGAGGAGAGAGAAAGAAGTGGGGAGGGCCCAGAGTAGTCTCCTTAGTTGTACATCATTAGTTGTGACATGGTTTCATTCCACATAGGTGGGTATGGGGCCACGCATGGCAGGAACCAAACTGAGGGCCTCACCGCATGGGAGGCAGGAACCTTCATCGTCATTCAATCTTGGTGGTCACCAGTTGGGTCACAGTTCAGCATATGGGACTGGGAATTGAACCCTGGACCCCATGATTGTGGGGCAAGTGCTCAACCATTGAGCCATTCTGGCATTCTCAGAATTTTCTTTTATATGGAAGTATAAAATGATGTGACCACTTAGTCAATATTAAGACTGAACTTACACATCCCCTAAAAACCAAAAATTCTACTCCTAAGTGTGTGTGGTTTGGTTTGGTTTGAGAGTGTGTGTGTGATTTGCTTATTTGTATGCAGTCAATAGAAATACAAACACATGTTTGTATCAAAAGGAAGATACAAAGTGTTGGGACCACATTATTCAATCTAAAATAACCATAAATAACCCAAAAGTCTATTAGTAGTAGAATAGATAAATAAAATTGTACTGTATGCAAATAATGGCATACAGCAATGAGACAGTGATATAAACAAACTACTGCTACATACACAACATAGCTAAATCTAATACATGTAATGTACAAAAGAAGTCAGACACAAAGGACTTCACACTGTAATTTCAGTAATTCAAAAGCAGGCAAAAGTAATCTATGAACACAGAGGTGAGGGCAGTGGTTGTTTTGGTGGTGGCTGAGAGGGGCTCAAAGGGGGCTTCTATGCTGTTGATAATGTTTTATTTTATAATCTGAGTGGTGATTACATGCGTTCATTCACTTTATGAAAATCTACCAAGTTGCATACGTTGAGGCACTTTTCTATATGTTTGTTATATCATGCATGCTACAACATGGATTAACCTCAAAGACTTTATGCTAAACAAAATGAGACAGACATAAAAGTACAAATATTGTGTGATTTCACTTATATGAGGTACCTAGAATAGTCAAATGTATTGAGATAGAAAGCAAACTAGATAATAGTAGAATAGTAGCCCTGGGGCAAGTGGGGAGGCAAATGAGGATTTTGCATTTAATAGGTACAGTTTCAGTTTGGGAGGACTAAAAAGTTTTGGAGATGGATGGTGATGTTGATTCCAAAACAATGTGAAGGTACTTCATGTCAATAAACTCTATCCTTAAAATGATTAAGATGCTAAATTTTATTTTATGTAGATTTTGCCACAATAGAAGTAATCTTAATAAAGTGTGATATATGTTATAATGGTGTTATTACTCAGTTCAATGATAGGTTTTATAAATATCAGGAGTGTTCTTTATTCTCCAAGAACTCCAGTATAAGTTGAGCATTAATAACAATGTAGCCCTAAGGTTCAGAAAACATTGGTTAGTCAACAATAGAAAAATTTCCCAAAAAAAGTATATCAAAATTCTTCCAGAAGAGAAGACTTTGGCTGAGAAGAGGTGTGGGTGGCATTTGGTCCAACATCACTCTGGGAAGGACTAGGCTACTTACTGATTTTGGATTTGAATCTGCTTGAGTTGGATTCAAGCAGTAAGGCCCACTGACTAACTTGTTGACTAACTCTGTGGCTGCCACCACCCTGCCCACACCTTTGTACGAAAACATCCATTAATTAATTACTCAAATTTGAGTAAAACATCTGTGTCTTCTTGGGACCCTGATTGACACATGCAATCAAATTATAAGGCTCCAAATTGGGATTCAGCCTTGGACAAAATTAACAAGCAAAGTATTGGTAACATGAGAGTTGATGAGAAGCCGCAAATATCAACTATTTGGAGGAAATAATATGTCAACATGTAATCTGCAAACTCAAAAAGGTGTTGGTTATTACCCATCTTGATAACAGAAGAAGACAAGAGATAGAGGTTATAGGCCAACCTTTTGGAGCAGAGAACAGGGCGAAAAAGGGTAGAAGGTGGATCTGGGAAAAGTAAAGGGAAGTTATCCAACATATTCCATAAGAAAAACACTGAGATGTGTCAACTGGGACACTTTGGCTGACAGAGTAGACCCATTTAACAGGAATCTGAGTAAGGGATTTATTGTTTCATAGTAAACCCAGAAGAAAGGTCATCTCGACGCTAGGTAAACCTAAATTCCACAGTGTGCTCAATAACCAGAGGCTTACTGTCTTCCTGGCATGAGAGCAAGGTCCTCTCAGAGCCACAAAACGGCTATAGGTATTCCAGGTGTCACACACCAACCCACCAACACCTAGTCAAGAATAAGAGCATTTCTGCCCCATGGTTTTCTGTTAGTGAGGAAAATCCTTCCCTCGCAATGTGATGAATGTCACTGAAAGTCATCACAATTGACCTCTGGGACTGGGAGGGGTCACAGACTCAGGGCTCTGTCTACCAAGAAGAGGGTGGGCATTTTTTAGGTATAATATCCAACATGCCCATCTCAAGAGAGGATAATAGAACAGTCCTCTCTCAAAAAGAGGCTTTCTTATAGTTTCCTTCTTCTCCCCCTGCGCTGAGGCTGGAGAAATCCTTAAGCAGCAAAGCTTTTGTGAGAGGGGAATCTGGGATGGCTCAGCAGGTTAAGCACTCGCTTTGCAGCCACAGGTCCAAGGATCAAATCCCGACCCCAGACCACACGCACCATACGCTGGACTGGACTGTGCTTCCCCTGCGGGAGGCCCCCAGTTCAGTTTCTGCCTCCCCCCCATTTTGGTCCCTGGCTCGAGGGGGCATGCCTCCCATGAAGGAGGCCCCCAGCCCAGTTCCATCCTATGCGTCCCCCCCACCCACCTGTGTGGAACAAAATTATGTTGAAAACTGATGACGTACAACTATGGAGACTGCTCTGGGCCCTCCCCCTTCTCTTGTCTCTGTCTCTGTCAAAAACAATAAACCTTCAAAAAAAAACTTTGGTGCCCTTAAGAAAGTGAACTTGGCACTTTTTATTTCATCTTTTTCTCCTTTCACTCATTCATTCAACAAATATTTATTGAAAACATACTGTGTGTTCAACTTTGGGGCTATAACAAAACATAGGACAACACCCCTGAATTCTAGTTCACAAGTGATGTCAAGAGAGTGGTGACCGTGAAAAACGCTCCAAGGGGCAGGTGACTGCAGTCAAGAGAATTGTGGTCGGGAGGGAGCCACTTTGCACTCTGGAGAGCTGGGTAACTCATTGATTGTAAACAAAAGAAAGACCAGGAGTCAGTTGCTTAAGACTTATTTTAGACTCCAGCTTTAGAGGGAAGAAACAAAGACCTTACTAAGGTAAAAAAGAGGCGGGGAAGTTGGACAAAGGCTTCAAGCAAAACTTGTGTGGTTGACAGAAGCCCTGCCTGAGTTGTATCTTAGGAAACTGACTGGAGTGATGGTGACTCATGCAGGACACCCCCTAAAACTGAGGCAGGAGTGGGCATGGTAGGACATCCCAGCCACGAAACCCCACAGGGGCAAAGTCCCAGACGTGGGAATCCCAAAACCAAATGCATACACATGTGAGATTAGCCTTCCTTGGAGTAGAAGTTTGTGGCTACAGAATGGAGGGAAATGAGATCTACAATATGCAATTCGTTCATAATAATGCTAATAATGATGGCAAAGATGACAACAGTGATGATGGTGATAGTAACTCTAATGACTGTGGTCACTTTTATACAGCTGGTAGGTCTTCCCTGGACTACTCTTATAGAGCCACCTACAGATAAACTTGAGAAAGAGCTGACCCTTTTAATCTTGACCCATAAACCTTGAAAGCCTGTTTGATGCATTTTAAGCCATATGTTGTTAAATATTTAGTTAGGGATTTGCAGTTGGACTTGTCACCCATACCAACATGAGCGCTGCCATCCTGTTCGAAATGTTCTCACTTCAGAGACTTACACAGCACCACAAGTTAATGAGTTTTTCTATACATAGTTTCTTCCAGTGTATAATTACTGGGCTGGCTTTATATTATTTTAGGATCGTGTCAGCAGCTAATTGTGGTACAGCCTGAATGCTCTGAAATGAGCTCAGCTGAGTATAAGAGTAGCTCAGCAAATTTAGGGCAGTGTGTGCATCATTTTAAAAGTCAATTGTTTAGCAGGACACTGAACATAACAGATTAATGGTGGAGTCCAATTCAAAGGGCAGTTGACTGTGGAATCTGACCTGCCTCCTGTTTCGCTTTGAACTTCCTAAACTGCTCATTCCTCAGTTCCTACTTGTCACACTCAACTACCATTGGCCTTTTGGTTAGCCTCAGTGTACAGGGAAGCTTCAGGTCCTGGCATGGCTGAGTCCCTACTAAATGCTGGAGGCTCAGGTACAAGAGGGAGAATTCACTCTCCACCTTTCCATTCCCCTGGAGGCAGAAATATACAAAGAATATTTCTGGGCTCTTTTGTCTTCCTTGCCTACTGTCCCCTTACACACTAGGGTATAGAAGTAGAGTATCTGATGGAAGAGTTTGACAAAAGGAATGAACATTACTGACTCAGCCACTTTCATTCACTCTATTTGTATATCTTCTTGTCTTGCTTTCCTTTTGTGGTAAACAGCTTCCAAAATTGTTTCCAGTATCTTCACCTTCTGGTATTCCTCCCCTGTACAATTGCTTCCCCTTGTAGAACTAGTGACTTGCTTCTGGTGAGAGGAACATGGCAATAGTGATGAGATATCACTTCCAAGATTAGATTATAAAAACCTGTGACTACCATCTTGCTTACACCCCTTCTTGCTTGCTTGGCTTGTTACTTGTTGTTGTTGTTTTAAATTTATTGGGGTGACATTGGTTAGTTGGCTTGCTTGTTTTAATGAAGCACATAGCTTTATTAGAGAGGCCCATGTGGCAAGGAACTGAGAGTAGCTTTTGGCCAAGAGTCATCACCAAACTAATGCTTCCTGCCCATCACCAATGAGGAACTGAATCCTGCCAAGAATGAGATGAGTAAATTTGAAAGGGGATCTTTTTCCAGTTGAGCCTTGTGATAACTACAGCCCTGGACAACATTTTGCTTGCAGCCTGCAGGAGATTCTGAAGCAGAGTACAAAGGCTTCCCAGATTCTTGACCCACAGAATTTGTGAGATAATAAATATATTAAGTGACTACATTGCAGAATAATTTGCAGCAGACTGTCCTGGTTTAAACCTAATGGCAAAAAAAAAAAAATTCCAATATGTTAATATCTTCTCTCTAGTCCTTTCTGAATATAGATGACCCTTGGGCAACATGGGGATTGGGGGCGCTAACCCCCTGCACAGTTAAAAATCCATATATAACTTTTGACTCCCCCAAAACTTAACTATAGTCAGTTGTCCCTTGGTATTCAAGAGGGATTGGTTCCAAGAGCCCCACAGATACTAAAATCCTCAGATGCTCAAGTCCCTTACATAAAATGGCTTTAAACAATGCAGTCAGCCCTCTATATCTGGGATTTCCTATTGCAAAATCAAAAATACTGTTTTAAATCTGCAGTTGGTTGAATCCATGAATCTGGAAACCCAGGGATATAGAGGGCCAACTGTATACTTACTGAAAAAAGTCCAAGTGAAACCACCCAGTTCAAATTAATGTTGTTCAAGGGTCAGATGTATTGTCTGCTTCTGTCACATTGAAAAATGTATGCAATACAAGGGCATGTGAATGAAGAAAGAGCAAAAAATGTTTAACATCTCTGTAATACCCACAAATCATATGGCCATCCCTGACTTTCCAGAGTTAGGCCCTTCACAGGCAAATTAATTTCCATTACCCCCACCCTTAAGGCATCTCCTCCAGTCTCAAAAAGAAAGGGGAAAAAAATAAATAAATAAAAGAAAGTTTCTGTCCTCTTCTCTGTGGCAAATGAAATATTCACTCTACAACATTCAAAGATGAGCAGCTTGGCATTTCTCTCTTTCTAAGTCAGATGAATCACTTTGAGTCTTGCCTAGTGCACCTCCTAAACAAGCCCTGTGATCTTGGTCACAAGAGGTCTCCCACTTTTCACGGAATATGTAAGAATCCTGGTCCCAATATAGGGATTCAGAACAGCCCTCACCAAACTGTGCCACTTTGACTTGTCAATATTTTGACCTGAAAGTAATCAAGACCCTGTTGGCTCACAAGAAACTTTTACGTCTTTCTTAAAGAACGTAAATTAAATTGTTTTCTGTATTTGTGAGTCTTTTTCTGTTTTGTTTATTTGCTTACATCATTGGTTAGATAACATGTTTAAGTGACATCACATGGCATTTGTCTTTATCTGACTTCTTTTTTTTATAATTTTTTATTTTCCAATTACATTTGACATACAATGTTATGTTAATTTCAGGTGTACAACATAGTGATGAAACATTTATATAACTTACAAAATGATCATTCTGATAAACCTGGTACCCATCTGATACAATATATAGTTATTACAATATTATTGACTATATGCTCCATGCTAGTTTACATCCCTGTAACTATTTTGTAACAATGGATTTGTACTTTTTAATTTCTTCTCCTTTTCACCCACCCCTCCAGCACTCCAACAAATCTAGTACTCATCTGACACCATACATGGTTTTTATATTATCGACTATACTTCTTATGCTGTACCCTACATCCCCACATCTACTTTGTAACAACCAATTTCTATTTTTTAGTCCCTTACCTTTTTTTTTTTTAAGATTTATTTTATTGTTTTTGACAGAGACAGAGAGAGAGACAGGCAGAGAGAGACAGAGAGAAGTGGGAGGACCCAGAGCAGTCATCAGTTTTTCAACATGATTTCCTTCCACATAGGTGGGCAGGGGGCTGTGCAGGGAGGGAACTGGGTTGGGGACCTCCTGCATGGGAGGCACACCCCCTCAAGCCAAGGGCCCAACTGGGAGGCAAGAATTGAACTGGGGGCCTCCTACATGGGAAGCACACCCCAGTTCAGCATATGGGTCCACATGGGCTAGGGCTGGGATTTGATCCTCGGTCCCCAGGGCTGCAAAGTGAGCACTTAACCCACTGAGCCATCCCGGCTTCCCCTCTTTACCTTATTTCACCCACTCCCTGAAACTTCCTTCCATCTGGGAACTATCCAAATGTTTTCTGTATCTGTGAATTTGTTTCTGGGTTTTTTTTGTTTTTGTTTTCATTTGGGGGGGCGGTTATTGTTGTTATTTGTTTATATGGTTGTTTTTTCTTTAGATTCCACATATAAGTGAAATCAACTTGCCTCTCTCTTTCTCTAACACTCTATTCAGCACTATAGCCTCCATGACTTATGATTGGAACTTTTAATCCATTTAAATTGAAAGTAACTGTTGATAGATATATACCTATTGCCATCTTATTCTTCATAATTTTACTTTTTTTTCCCCTCCATCTTTAAGAAGTTCCTCTAACCTTCCTTGTAATACTGGTTTGGTGGTGATGAACTCCTTTAGCTTTTTCTTGTCTGGGAAGCTCTTTATCTGTCCTTCAATTTTGAATGATAGCCTTGTGGGATACAGCAATCTCGGTTGTCTTTTCTTTTCATCAAGTTGAATACTTTTTGCCAGTCCCTTCTGGGGCCAAATTGCATTCCAAAAAGTTTGTACCAGTGTTACAGCCTCAATAGAAAAGCTATCATTGTAAAAGTAGAAAATATGAAGAAATCACCTATACTTACCTATACCTACATGAGACCTTGAACAAGACACTTGATCTCTCTTTGTCTCAGTGTCCTTACCTGTAAAATGGAGATAATAATATATTAATTAAAATTTAATTAATGACTGATTATAATTAATAATAGTAGCACCTATTCAGAGTGGTGGTAAAGATTAAATTAGCTAATACTAAGTGCTTGGAACAATGGTTGGAACTTGGGAAAACCAGTTCATGCTTGATCCCTTCTGAGGAGTCTCCCCTCACTCTTCCAAACAGCCTGCAGCATCTCATCTTGCTGTGTTATGATGGTTTGCTTAGTATTACAGTACATTACCCCAGATCAGTGACTTGTCTTTCGCCCTGTGCCCATAGCAGCTCATATTACAGTGAAAATAGCAGATATTGGAGTTCAATCAAAGCATGGTTTTCCAACCCCAGCTGCACATTAGAATCACCTGGGGAGCTTTTAATATACTGCCTGGGACCCAAGCCAGATCAATTATATCAGGATGTCAAATGTGGCTTAGACTTCAGTGTTTTTTTAAAATCTTAGTCAGCCAGGATTAAGAACCACTGAACTACACCCAGATTTGAATCTCAACTTTTCTACTTTCTAACTCTAGGGCCTTGGGCAAATTGCTAAAACTCCCCAAGTCTATTACCATGTCTGTATGATGTAGATAAAAATATCTACCTGCAATAGTCACATTCAGACTGTGTCCCCAATATTCCCAATCCATTCACAAATACCAGGATAGGCACAACTGCCATGTTTACTCTCCACCAGGTCCATTCCCTCCACAAAAACGCATAGATGCAAAGAGGTCAATTTATTTATTTTCTTCTCTTCCACCCTGACAGGTTATCACAAATGTCTTGGGTCCCTCCACCAAATGCCAAAATTCTTGTTGGGCAGTCCTCTTCTACAGATATAGTCATTTTCTTCCTATTCTAGTAATCACACCCTTCCCTTGCCTCTTCTAGTGCAGGGGCCATAATGGCTTCCCACTTTTCCCATCCTCATAGTCCTTAAAACACCTTGTTGGTTCTCCTCAACTCTGTGCACACTCGTATAAATAATCCCTTTATTAAAATCTCACATAAGCCCAACTACCTGTGCCATCTGTAATCCTGCCATGATTACAAGAAGGAACCAATGGTACTAAAGACAGAGAAGAAAGAAACAGAAAAGAAAAAGAAGTGGAATGTATGGTTAAATATTTTGAAAAGTATAAGCAAACGAAGAAGCAAGCAAACAAACAAAAACCTAAATCATATCTTTATTTGAAAAATACTGGAGCCCTAAAAAGCTTAAAAAGTACTCTCAGTATCAGTGGTTTACTATTTAGTAAAAAATATAAATTAAAAAAATAGATAAATAAATAAATAATATTTCAAGTTTCTCTGAGACTTTGTCTCAGACCATTTTTTTCTAGTTCATTACTTTTTCCTTCACAAGCCTTCTTGTTCTTTTCATACTGACAGAACTCATCTAACAGGATTGCTATAAAGATTAAAGGTGATAATCAGTGAAAAAACCAACCTGGTAGAAATAGTGTAGTAGAAGGCCCCTTCTACTCAGTTTTCTAACCAGGACAAATCGCTTATTGCCTCGGAAAATGGGGTATGAATTCTTATCTCATTGGGTTGTTGTAAGATGCCACATCATGGTGATTATAATAGTTAATACTTTTGAGCATCTTTATATGTCAGGCAATGTGATAAGGACTTTATATGCATTATCACATTTAATTTTCACAAAAACACCATGAAATAAGAGCTGTCTTAATCTGTAGCATGAGGAAAAAGGATCTGGGAGGTTAAGTCATTTGCCTAAGGTCAAACATCTAGTAAATAACAGCACTAGGTATTAATGTATAATGCAAGGTGCCCAAAGTGAATATTAGGTACATATTAATAACATCCCCTAATATTTTGATAATGATTATTTTTTCTTTCCAAAAGAGAAGATGAGTTCAGGATAATTTGGTGCTATTTCTAAGCTATGTAACTACACCACTTCTTTCCTACCCTGATAGTCTAGACTTCAAGTTGTTTTTCTGTCTAGAACTTTAAAATGGGTATATGCTCAATATTTCCACTCCTACAAATTTTCCCAAGAGAAATATGTTCACAAGAAGATGTATATAAGAATGTTCACAGAAGCTTTATTAATAAGTCTAATACTTGGGGAACCCAGAATGGCTCAGTGGGTTAAGCGCTCACTTTGCAGCCCCGGGGACCGAGGATCAAATCCCGGCCCTGGCCCGTGCGGACCCATATGCTGAACTGAGGAGTTCTCCCAGTTCAGTTCTCTCTCTGTCTCTGTATCTCTCTCTCTCTCTGTAAAAAAAAAACACACCAAATAATAATAATAATAATAAGTCTAATACTAGAAACTACCCAAATGTCCATCAACACAAAAATGGGATAATGAATTCAGTATATTCATACAGTGGAATACCATTCAGCAATAAAAAGAAATGTTATTACTGATATACACAAAATCATGATGGATCTCAAAAATACTATACAGCGTAAAAGAAACCACACAGAAAATGTACATCCTTTTCGCCCATCCAACAAGAGAATTAGAAGCTTGCTATTACTCTCTTTAACAAAAGACAACTTGGGAAGCCGGGATGGCTCAGTTGGTTGAGTGCTCAACTTGAAGCCCTAGGGTCCGAGGATCAAGTCCCAGCCCTGGCTCATGGAGACCCGTATGCTGAACCGGGGTGTGCTTCCCATGTGGGAGTCTTCTGGCTTGCAGGGGCGTGCCTCCCATGTGGGAGGCCCCCAGCCAAGTTCCCACCCTGCATGGCCCCGTGCCTACCTGTGTGGAATGAAACTACGTTGAAAACTGATGACACACAACTATGGAGACTGCTCTGGGCCCTCCCCACTTCTCTGTCTGTCGCTCTCTGTCAAAAACAATAAAATGAATCTTTAAAAAAAATAACACTTGCCTTGAAGCAGTACTCAACTTTGGCCAGATTTGGGTTACTCACCTGTTCATGAACCAATCCACTGGTCAGGAGTAATTGCTTATTCTAATAGCAATCAGGCACACCCCTGAACTAAAATGCACTGCTGCTACTCAAAGGAGAAGATGGATTTTGGAGAAGTAACCGTAATAAACACTGGGGTAGCTGTAGGGAATAAAACTAAAGACTAAAAGTTAACCTAGATGATGGAGAATCTTTAATAACAGACTGAGGAATTTGAGGTTAGCATAATTAATAGGGAACCAGAAAGTAACTTGATGGAAATTATGCATTGAGAAAAGGGCATTAGATTTGAAGTTTACAATTCCCTAAGCTTTGACATCTCTCTTGACATCCCAGGGCCACCATTTTTCAGTAAAGTAATAATAATAATGAGCAGTTTCAAATACATTGTTATGACATTATAAAATAAAAACAATAATTTATATTCTTTATTATTCATTCAATCTATATCAAGAATTTGGTAAATAACTGCAATAAAATGTAATAATATAATAATAAATAAAAATAAATGGTGCTAAGAACATGAGCCCATTCAGTAAGCCACTTCTAAGCTTCTTACCATCAATATTATTCTCTGAAAGGCATTTCTGGCTGTGCAACTCTACTTTTACTAAGCTGAAAGCCAGCAATCCAAGATGTCTGCATCCTTAAAAGGAGCATTTGCTCAACAAATATATTATGAAGGAGCATAAACGGTTGTTCTATCATCATTTAATCCTGTTTCTTGCTTTCACAGTGTGCCTGGACTTAGTTATCCATACAACTTGGCCCCACTCTTCGAGCAGAAACAGTGTGCTGAGCGGCCAGCACTCCTCCTCAGTCCTGCTTCTTTAG
This sequence comes from Craseonycteris thonglongyai, assembly GCA_004027555.1. Classification (NCBI taxonomy): domain Eukaryota; kingdom Metazoa; phylum Chordata; class Mammalia; order Chiroptera; family Craseonycteridae; genus Craseonycteris; species Craseonycteris thonglongyai. Next base: position 16,530 of record PVKE010034802.1, read on the forward strand.
AGAAATGACTTGGAATGTCTTGAGTAGGTCTAAAGAAACTGAAGGGAATTACATTTGCTCTTTGCAGTTTTCAGCAGCACTTTAGGAAAGAAAAATTGAATGTCAAACTTTTGTAGTTTTCCTTCAAGACACTATACTCTTCTAAAGTTGAGATTATCATTAAATAGAATCTATTTCTTTTTGATGTTTGGAAAGTTCATTGGTTTCAGTACTCATATATATTTCTTTACAATATAAGGGGCTGAAAAAAGTTAGCTGGAAGAGAATTGATAGTTAATAAAATAAGAGTTACAAAAAAAAACCAATATTTGTACAAAAAAATTTTCAGGTCTCTCATAATTGAAGAAATCCAAATTAAAACAATAATAAAGCATCTTTTTTTCACCAAGTAAATATATAAAAATGACAAAGAATGATAACACTATGTAAGGAAAATTTCAAATAGAGAAAGTAGTTCTTCATATTTTCTACTTTTGCAATGATAGCTTTTCTACTGGAACTATAACACTGGTACAACTTTTCAGAAGGCAATTTGGCAATAAGTATGAAAATAAAAACATGCATACCCTTTGTCCCAGCAATTCCATTTCCAGAACTATATAAGGGAATAATCAGAAATACGGTTTAATTGCATGTTTAAAGTTATTCATTGCAATACTATTTATAAATGAAAAA
>PVKE010034803.1:0-17203 GCA_004027555.1 Craseonycteris thonglongyai
TGCTTTGTTTATTCACTCAACAAGTTTGAGGGACTCCTGTGTGTTAGGCTCTGTGTGGGCACTGGGTATCCTACAGACAACAAGCCAGAAGGGATCTCTGTACCCCTGAACTTAAATTTTACAGTTTAGGATTGTGCTGAGGCTCAAATGAGATAATACTCATGGAGAGCTTAGCCTAGTTGATGGATCTGGGAAGAAATATATAGACGTAGTTATCTTCACATGTGTTTTTATTCAGGAAGGAGGCAGATGGCACCATAGAATGCTATCTCACAATTTGCTGAAGACTCATGCTGTGTTAGGTAATGGCAAAGAAATACCATGGCTCGGGTCCCCTAAGCTTATGGGAAGGCTACAGGCAACCCACAGAAGGACATCTGAGGAATACACAAAAATCTTCTCTAGACAATAACTCTTCCCTTGCCAAGAAGATTTTTATTTCTGCTTAAAACCACAGCTGACCATAAGAAGCCCTCTTATGACAGCAGCAAATCCTATGTTAGAGTCTATGCAAGCCCGCACGTCCACATCACATGGATCTGTATAATAGCTAGAGCAACAGGTATGATGGGTGAACTTTCTGTAGTTGAGGCAAAACACCCACGTATTTTAAGGACTAACATTTACACAATTGTGGACAGAGAGGTTGAGAACTCTGTGCAGATAACATCCACAAGCCTGTTACTGGCAAATGATCACCAGAAATCCCATTGGAAACAATTTAATACGCAGAAAATGAAGAATAGCTACAGGTTGATAACGGAAGAGGAGGGCACAGGGCTCCCTCTGGAGACAAAAATTGAGACCCCAGTGTAAAATATCCAGGGAGGAATGGTGGGCTTGGGTGTGGTACAGCAGGAATTGGTAGTGAAGAGGCCTGATCTGAAAGGTGGGGGTAGGGGAGCAGCACCTGGATGTCCCAGGGTCATGCCATACACAAAAAACAATGGGTGTAGGGCAACAACACTGAGCTTAGCCCTCACCAATTAGTATGGCTGAAACGTTCTATTGTTGTTGTTTTCCCAGTGTTTTCTGGTAGTCTATGTTTTTTTTTCCTGGTAGTCAGGGCCAGTTTAGAAACTGGGTGAACTAAGCCTGAAGAGATCTTGCAGTAGTGACTCCAGCTGGGCTGGCCTGACATGAGGTGTCTGTGTTTTATTTGTACTAATAAACGAGGCGGGAGAGAGCTTACAAGCTACAGGGTCATACACAGTAGCTATGTATACAAACATCTGAACAGACACAACAGCATTGTCACTCAAACATCCAGATTATACACACACACACACACACACACATTTTTAGGTCCACATTCAAGTCAACATGCAATCATTTTTCTTCAAGTGACTGTTCATTCTTACCTTCCCTTAATTTCTTTAGAAAGCTAATACTTATGCATAGCCTATATTCATGGCTTAGAATAAAGGCCATTGATGAAATGCAAACATGAGTTTGGAACAGGTGTTTTGCCGATGGTCTCTCTCTTCCTGAAACTGACTAATGCCAGATTGCAAAGGTCACTTGTCTTTAGCAATTACTCTGAAGCACTACATCCTACCTGCAGCCTTTTAAGCCTTCTAGCCTAAAGAGGATTCATTCTCTCTTCCTGGAAATAAATGTGAACTGTCAATCAAATACCACTAATAAACCTTTCTAATTGATGTTTGAGGTGAGGGAATTTTTTCTTTAGGCATGCTGCTTTTTATCTTGGTCAGTGGCCCTGTTATTTGTGCAAAATATTTGTGCATTCATACGGCATAAGATAAAAGTTAAAGGATAAGACTTCACCTTTCCTTTTTTTCAAACTGGATAAAGGTACCATTAACAATGAAAGGTGTTTTTCTTTTTCTCAGGATTTAAAACGAGTATCCTCATATTACAAATAGTCAAATCAAACACAGATTCAGATGTCAGTTTCCCTATAATAGTGTGAAAATGTCTGCCCTAATCAACTACCTGAGGCCAAATCGTGTGTTGGGAAGTTTGAATTTCGTTCCTTCCATTGCTTATATCAGTGACCCATCATATTTTAACTGTAAAATGAGATTACAGCTCCTACCTCACAGCAATATCGCTAAAATTAAAGTAAATAAGATAACCATTGTGGTTGTCAGGGGAGGAAATAATTAATATTTGATTTCAAAGTCAAGTGAGAAATAAGACACAGGCCGAAGGCAAATGAAGATAAAGATATCAGCTTTATTACTGATAATGCTGAACTTAAGGAAGTAACTTTGATATGCCGCCAAATGGTCTTAATAATTCTTTCCTCTCTGCTTCTATTCTTTGAGATGAGTTACCTGGAGGAGATATTTGGTCTACAGAGCAGACAAAGTTACCCAGAATGACCTGGTATTTCTACTGAATTGCAAAACATGGACCAATGTCTCCATTCAGATAACTCACTCTGACTCCCATGGAGAGGATTGTCAGGTTTAATGTATGAAAATTCAGAACACATGGTTAAATTTGAATAAATAACTTTTAATATCAGTATGTCCTGTGCATTGTTTAGGTTATACTTATACAACCAACATTACATACTGTTCATATAAAATTCAAATCTAACGGGGCATCCTGTATTTTCCCTGGCAAACCTACTCATGGGATGAAAGGAAGCAAGGGTGAGAGGAGAAGTCAGAAGAGTCACTCTAATGAGAAGGAGCGTTACCCAGAAGGCCCTGGGAATGGAGAGCTCTCCTAACAACCACACAGTGTAGATGGAGCACCGTCCTGAGTATACAGTGTGTGCTAAAGACATCATTGCTTTCCTTCTTGCTTATAAGATCCTCATGGTAAACTCATTTGTACCAAGTCACTTGTTTCTTACTGTACTGCTTTCTAAAATCTATTTTTACTTTAAATGAGGTCCAGGAGGAGATCAATGCTTAACCTACAGAAATTCTTCTCGAATGATTGATTTTCAACGTTGACTGAGCATCAGAATGCCCTGGGGAGCTTATTATAAATACAAATACCCAATACCTCCCTCCTCAAGTTTTATTCCAGGGTAGGATCTAGGCATTTGTATGTTTAACAAGCTTCCCCAGGGAATTCTGACACAGAGCAAAGTTTAAGGCACATCATTCTAACATGTAAGTGCAGTGTCAAGGAGCAGGGGTTGGGTTATTCAGGGAAAGGTATATGCCTCTACCTAACAAGTTACCAGAGAATCTATTATGCCATCACATGGACCACTAGTTTGGAGCCATTCTTCAAGGCCATGGACAGAAATAAGCACATTTTAGTAACAATAGGCCTAGGCCAACAGTAAAATTCTGAGTATTGAAATACAGATGTAGAGGTCATTTTAATTAGGAGTTCCTTCTAGTACTCATCAATAACATTAGATATTATGTGTGACTAGCTCTGAGAGCAGACTTGGTCAATCATTCTGTCCCTTCACACCACAGATTATAATCCAATGTGCAAGGTCTCCAAGAGAGTTAAGTAAAGAGAGTAGGGAGTCAGAAAGTAGTAGGGAGAATGGGTTATGGAAAGTTCTGTAGGAAAGGGAAGTTATCCTTCAGTTCTTGAAGGGTGAGTAGAAATTCACCAAGAAGAGAAACAGACAAAAGATGAATGCCTAGAGGGTAGCCAACAAGAGACTAATAGAGCCAGAGAAAGACTGAGACTGATACATACTCTAAGACAGCAGTCCCAAGCCATTTTGGTGCTAGGGACTGGCTTCATGAAAGATGGCTTCTCCATTGACTGGGGCCAGGTGTGGGGGTCTTGTTTGGGGATGATTCAAGTATATTACATTTATTGTGAACCTTATTTACATTATTATTACATTGTAATATATAATGACATTATTATACAACTCACTTGCCACTATAAAGCCTGCAACCTGATGCAGCTTGTCATTTGCCACTCATTGGTAGGGTTTTGATATGAATCTGCAAGCAATGGATGTATGATGGTCTCTGTGTGGTCAAACCTCTCTGCTCATGTTAATCTGTATTTGCAGCCGCTCCCCAGTGCTAGCATCACTGCCTCAGCTCCACCTCAGATCGTCAGATATTAGATTCTCATAAGGAGCCAGAACCTAGATCCCTCGCATGCAGAGCTCACAATAGGGTTTGGGCTCCTATGAGAATCTAATGCCACTGCTGATGTGACAGGAGGCGGAGCTCAGGAGGTCATGCCAGTGATGGGGAGTGGCTGTAAATACAGAGGAAGCTTCCCTCACTGGTCTGCCACTCACCTCGTGTTGTGTGGCCCAGTTCCTAACAGGCCACAGACTAGTACCATTCCATAGCCCAAGGGTTGGGGACCCTGTTCTCAAGGACAGTTTCAGAATAAAGTGAAATAGGCATCTATACAAAAGAGTAAGAAAACAAGAGACACACAGTTATATTAACAAAAATAGAATTTGAGAAAACAGAGAAGGCAGAAAAGGCACAGAGAGGAAGAGGCAAATCCAGACTACACAAATCGTGTCCGCCACCCATCCTGGCAGCTTTCCAGGCCTGCTTTAACACGGCGTGAGGGTAAAACCAAACACCCAGGATGCACATGCGTTTTGAGAAGACTAGCTGAATGCGTAGGAAATGAACACCACATTTTCTCATTCTTCAGAACATCTGCTACTTACTTACAAATGGCTTCTTTTTTTCTGTAGAAATATTGATATACTTCTGACAGTAGGCAGATACGTCATTACTGTACTTAATAATTAAGGGTAGTATCATAATACAAAATTGAGAAGGAAAGCAGCCTTTTGTCCTGAACTGGATCTAAAAGGAGAATCTCAAATGGCTGCCGCTGCAGGACTGAAATGTGTCCCCTTGCCTCCACTTTCTGTTATTCTTTGAACTCATTTTCTTGTTAGTATGAAAATTTTGGAAAGCCCTTTGCAGCTGATGAGCACAGCCATTAAATGTAGGTGACTTGTCTTGTGCTCTGGGCGATGTTGTTGGCACACCAGCTTCCTGGAAGAAACGGGGTAGAGGAACATCAATTTTGCTTCGTGGAGCTTAATGTCACCTCCAGGTCTTTTCCCTTCTGTTTCTTTTTCCTCTTCCTTTCGAATCATACATTCAAATAGCCACATGTGTGAACATTCAAAGGAACACATCTCAGCACGTCTTTGTAAAGGTACAGAAGACAATATGGCATTACACGTGCTCAACATGCTATTTCAAATTCTTTAGAACTTTGTTGCTCCAAAATCAAATATCTCCAAATAACGGGAACTATGTTGCTCCGTCAGAAATGTGTATGTGCCAATTTTGATTTCTCTTCTATACAGTTACCATTTTCAGCATCTATTTTTCAACTTGAAGGGTTTTGTTTGGTTTTTCTCTGTCTTCTTTTTCATTTGGAGTTCAGAAAGTAAGCAGCAGGTGAGGAATAGCTGTATCTAAGGAAAGGTACTGCGTGATTTGTCTTTTAAAAGCTTGTATTAGCTATAGATATGAAGGTAGGATGGGAAGAAAATGGGTGGCAGCTGGCACGTACATGATGGCTCAATGGAAGAAAGAGAATAAGCAAGCAAGGAGGGCTTGCCCATCTTCCTCCCGGTCATGTCTCAGTGGAAGGGGCCACACTACAGAGGGTGCCCAAAAATGTACACACATTTTAAGAAAGGAATAAAACTATATTAAAACTGTAATACTTGGGGATGCTGGGATGGCTCAGTGGGTGAAGCACTTTTCTTGCAGCCCTGGAGTCCAAGAATCAAATCCTGGCCCTGGCCCAAGTGGACCCATATGCTGAACTGGGGTGTGCCTCCAGTTAGGTTCTCAGTGGGGTGAGCTTCCCATGCAGGATGCCCCCGGCCAGTTCCTACCCTACCCAGCCCCACACCCACCTGGAGGAATAAAACTATGTAGAAAACTAATGATGTGCAACTATGGAGACTGCTCTGGGCTCTCCCCCTTCTCTCTCTCTCTCTCTCTCTCTCTCTCTCTCTCTCTCTCTCTCTCTCTCTCTCTCTCTCTCTCTCAGTTAAAAATAATAAAAATAAATCTTTAAAAATTGTAATACTCAATATATACTCATAACAAAAGATGAGTACAAGTCACATGTGACTTCTGCAATTACAAGAGGTGCTCAATGTGGCTACCATGAGAATCCAGAAAATTCTGATTACGGCAAACTACTGCTTGAGCAACATTGATCAAAGTGTCCATTTGTATCACTGCACATGCCATTGCAATTGACCATGCATCTCACACTTACCACAAATACGTGCAATTGTTAGGTGTATTGGAGGATCTGTTGCACACTCATGCCTCCATTGTCGTTGTAGTTCCACAAAGTTCTCGAATTTCAACTACCACTTCAAAATGAACTTGTGCTCCTCACACAACACTGTGGCCATTTTCTTTGACTGCCCTGCCTGTCGCATGGTGACACTAGCATTCATTTGATTAACACCATCTTTTGAGTGACTACCATACCACACAGTGCTACTGTAATTCATCTTTGAAAACAAATGCATAGATAACCTCTCATAAAATGCTTATGCATTTTTTTAGCCCTCCCAGTATTTGCATATGGGGAATGCAATGAAGAGTTCACTAAGTAGAATCCTAACTACAAAGGCTCTCCTGCTGTTTTCCTGTCACAAAAACAAAATCTTCATCCCAGAAGAATGTAAGCAGTTCCAAAAATTAGCAACCTTTTCCCAAAGGCTCATGGTAGCTTAGAGTCTCTCTTGTAATGACAGTAGCATCTGCAATTCTTGTTTCTGATGATTAGTGAGCTCATTGTTGAGTTTTGTGCCACAGCTGCAGCTGGCGTCCCTACCTATCTCAGCAGCACTCACCTGTGCCCTTATTCCCCCAATCCTTGTTCTGTGGCCATAGCATTCTCAAAATTCCTTAGCTAGCCTGAAAGATCAATGACAATGATTTTGTGTTCCTAATCCAAAGTAGTCGTACTCTTTCAGGTTTTTAATTCTCTGAATATTAGAACAATTTTCCCCAGAGAGGACCATGAAGTATTTGAGTAATTCTTAGCATTTCTTGGTGACCATTAACCACTCTTCCAAGATAACAAATATGTAAGTAGTTCTCTCCTACCTCCTTTCCTATAACTCCCTCAAATAATAAACCAATCATTTATCAAGTGTTTGTTGAGCACTTGTGCTATGTACTGGGCATAAAGCAGTGAATAACAGATACGAGGTTTCTACCCACACAGAGATTGTAGCTTAACAGAACAAGCTAGTAATTACATGGAAGTGTAGTATGTATAATGCAGGGGAAAGCAGATTTTGCAGTAGAACCTAACAGCCCCTCTGAGCATATGGCACTTCAGATGAATCATGAAGATGTTTGCTGGGAGGAAAAGAGGCAGATCAGGGGTGAAGATCATTCCCAGATAGCAGGTATGAAAGTCCAGGAGAAAGGGAGAACCTGTCCATTTTGAAAAAGCTGAAAAACCAACAAACCAACAAACAAAAAAACCTTATTCACAGTTGGAATATAAAGCAGAAAGGACAGTGTGGGAAGAGATCAGCCTGGAAAAGTAAGCAAATGCTAGATGAGGAGTGTCCAACATTTTGGCTTCCGTGGGCCACATTGGAAGAAGAATTGTCTTGGGCCACCCATAAATTACACTCACATAAACAATAGCTGGTGAGATGAAAAAAAAAATTGCAAAAACATCTCATCGTGTTTTAAGAAAGTTCATGAATTTGTGTTGGGCCACATTCAAAGCTGTCCTGGGCAGCATGCAGTCCACAGGCTGTGCGTTGGACATGCTTGGTCTGGATGATGGGAAACCTTGGAACACATTCTTAAAAGAGCAGACTTTATCATGTGGTACCAGGATTGCAACTGGGAAAGACCACTCTCACCATAATGTGGCGGAACCAGTTGGAAAAGCTCACGGAAGTGGTGAAGGACAAAGAGATGAGTCTGTTGTTATAGGGGCAGGCTACAGGGGTCAGTGGCCTGAGCTATTTATGGTAGTGGAATGGGGATAGAACAGACCTGGCATATTTGAGAGGTAGAATATATTTAATGTATAAGAAAATGGAGGGGAAGCCGGGATGGCTCAGTGGGTTAAGCGCCCACTTTGCAGCGCCGGGGACCGAGGATCGAATCCCGACCCCGGCCCGTGTGGAACCATGTGCTGAGCTGGGAGCTCGCCCAGTTCAGTTCTCTCTCTCTCTCTCTCTCTCTCTCTCTCTCTCTCTCTCTCTCTCTCTGTCAAAAATAAATAAATAAAAATATCTTTAAAAAAAAAGAAAGGTTTAAAAAAAAAGAAAATGGAGGCGGAGGGAGAATCGAACATGACGTCTCATTTCTGGTTTGGGTAGCTTACTAGGGGGACAGTGGTAATATAACTTATTAGGATAGGAGATACAAAACAAGCAGCTGGTTTGGAGAACAAGATGATGTCAATGTTAGAGTCTGGAGTTTGAGGTCTCGTTAATATACATGCAAATGGAGATGCCAATTAGACAGTTGGATAGGGGGAACTGAAGCGCCAAAGAGAAGTCAGGCTATATGTGTGAGGACATGTGAGGATCTCAGCTAGCCCAGCAGGTGCATGGAGAATAACAAGCATACGACCGAGAAGGCAGCTTTCAAGAATGCCTGCCTTTAAAGACTGGGTAGAGGAAGGAAGGCTTGCAAAATGTGTGAGAAACTGGTTAGATCAGTAGAAATAAAAGATGTAGAGAGCAGTGTAACAGAGACCTTGAAGGAGGAAGGTCAAATGTCAAAATGCTGATGGAAGATCAAACCAGATAGGCCAAGACCAAAACAAGCACTTGGATGTTACGACACACAGGCCACTGGTTGCCATGCCTATGACATCCTCTGTGGAGTCATGGTAGGTAGGTGTGTGTTGGAGTTGGTTCTAGGGGATGGAAGGAAACCCATAAAGCAGTAGATTGAGAAGTGACTATGAGACAGGCAGATGGAGACAATGAATCTAGACTAGACAACTCTTCTGAGGAATTGGCCTTAGAAGGGAGGAGAAAAGCAGACAGGTATCAAGATGGGCAAATAGACTCCAGAGGAAAATGCTGCTGCTGCTGAGTGCTTCTGGAGTCCAAATAATGTCCTGACTTGTCCTCATTAACTAAGACACAGAACTGATATCATCTGCAAACTCCTTCATTGTGGGGAACGAATCCAAGGCAACACAAGAGTCGTTGCTCCTAATTTTGCAGAACACACTCAGTCCTGAAAGGACTTCTTCATCCCTGTCGTGGTGGGGAAATAGATGACACCCCTCTATTGTACACTATTCTTTCAGAGATATTCCTAGCAATCTCCTGTCTCCTCTGGGAGGAGAAACCATTCAAATGCATTGTTCCTGTTGCTAGTATTCATGTTTTGTAGGAAGCTAAAAACACATTTTTCTTTCACTACTGTATTACCTTACAAGAAAGTTTCACTCCTCCAAGAACAGGAATTCTCAGGCAACATTCATTCCAGGTCACAGTTGATGATTAGAAATCAAAGTATCTATTTCCATATGTAGAGTCCCATGGAGGTAAACTTTCCCTGTCAAAACCCTAATTAGAAAACTATTTTTGCGTTACAAAAATGCAAACATGTTTCTGATCAGCATATTATCTCCCCTCTGATCTTGCTGTCAATTTTAAGACATTTTCTTCATCTATATCCTAACTAGGTGTAGCAATTAACCCTCAATCAAGATATGAAATGTGCCAAATTTCAGGCTTTCAGGGATTTAGAGTTTAATTATGATAATTAAAAAAAAATCTACTTGCATACTGGCAACCTTTTCTATAGACTCAAATTGTTGGCCAGCTTTGTCTTAGAAACTTTAATATTAAAAAAACAAGCCAGAATTAGTTCCCGTTTTACTCCAAACATGAACATTTAACCCCTAAGGCAGGAGTGTCCAAATTTTTGGCTTCCCTGAGCCACATTGGAAGAAGAAGAATTGTCTTGGACCACACATGATATACACTCACACTAACTATAGCTGATAAGCTAAAATAATAACAACAACAATAATAATAGTAATAAGCATAATTGCAAAAAATCTCATAATGTTTTAAGAAAGTTTACGGTGGGAGTGGGCACCGGCTATATGGTGGTGGAGGGAGAGCTGATTCTGGGTGGTGAACACGTAATGCGATGCATGGGTGATGTGATGTGGACTTGTACATCTGGAAACTATCTAATTGTTACCAATCAATGTCACCCCAATAAATTTAACAATAAAAAAAAATAGATAATCCAAAATCTTTGCTTCATTTAAAAATAAATACACAATGTAAAAAAGAAAAAAAAAGGAAGTTTATGAGTCTGAGTTTGGCTGCATGTGGCTACTGTCTGTAGGTTGGACAGACTTGCCATAAACATTTCTCAATTGCCCTCATTTGTTAGGGCATAGGATAATATGTTTCTACTCTGGCTTTTTCAAATACTCTGAACCCCTGTAGGTAAAGAGAAGAGGGAAAAGCAGGAGAGAGAAATTGATGGCACTCAAAGATAGCAATTGTTTTGTTTGGTTGTGTAGAAATGAATTTTTCATCATCTTCTAAGTCAAGCATGTCCAACATGCAGCCCAAGACAGCTTTGAATGTGGCCCAACACAAATTCTTAAAACATTGTGAGATATTTTTGCAATTTTCTTTTCTTTTCTTTTTTTTTTTTGCTCATCAGCTGTCATTAGTGTACTTATTTGTGGCCCAAGACAATTCTTCCAGTGTGTCCCAGGGAAGCCAATAGGTTGGAAACTGCTATTCTAAGTGTTTCCTACCCACCAAACTGACTACATGTGCTCCAACTTCATTCTCCCCACACTCTGAGGCCTGGACCAGAGCATGGGGCAGAGATAAGCAGCAACCACCCAGGCGACTGAAAAGGCAGGCTGTTGAATGTAGTCACGATGACTGGGAGAGGCCTGCTGCCTGCCTCCCGTTCTGATCTGGACATCGATTGCATCATGGCCCTTCACACAGCTGACACGCCCTGCAGGTTTGTGCCTGGGCACAGGGCTTTTGAATTACGAGGGTCGGCTGATCCATTTTGTCTCCACTGTAATATTTTTGTGACATTAGACATATCTACATATCACCAGTTCCATGCAGTCACATGGTCTCTCCCCTCCATCATTCTTGCCCTTGCACACACAGATGCTTACATTTTTCACCCAGTGCACATCAAAATGGAAGAGTGTTCAGATGTTCGGTTCAAACAGTGTGCTATTCTAGAATTCTTAACAGCAGAGAAATTTCCTCCCCTTGAAATTCACAGATGAATGCAAGCTGTTTATGGGGATCAGTGACGTGAGGACAGTAAGGTGCTGGGGGTATGGTGGTTCATCTGTGATGCAGAGGGGAAATCATTGAAAAAAGAAACACTGATATTTTAAGGAAAAATTTAAAAATCTGCAGCATTGGCAGAAGTGTATCAAAGTGTGTAGTGATTTTATAGAAAAACAATTATGGAGCTTTGAAAATATTATAAATGATTTCGGTATATTTCTTTTATTATCTCATTAAAATATTTTCCATTTCACTTTCTGTTTAAGTGGAGGCAAAATTTACCAGCCTGCACTTGTATTTCTTTTGTGGGTGATAGACCTGTTCAATCTTTGGCTGTTCTAGAGCACTCTGGACCTCCTTAGAGTTTTTCAATTTGGAATAGGTTTTCTTGGTCTTTTTTTTCATTTTTCGATCCTTAATTTCATCTGGCTCTTTCTAATAAAAGTTACAAATGGTCATTATATGGATAGTAGGTAAATGGTCCTAAAGAGGTACATCATTTCCCAAAGATTCTTTGTTGTGTAAGATTATTTAATGTTTTCTTTTATTGTGGTAAAATTACTTAACGTGATATCTACCTTCTTGACATATTTTTAAGTGTATAATGCAAATTTTATTAATTAAAGGACTGACATGAAATGCCACTGACACATTGATGACTACTTTCCCAATGGGTTTGCCACATTAATAAAGCAAAGATGAGAGGCTTGACATTGTCCTGGCCTAAGTGATCATTTAGACCCTACTCTTTTTTCTATTTTTAGAGTTCTGATAAGAATATCCATATATGAATTGTGAAATAAAAATTTGCCTGAAACTCTTAGTATGTTTGTTTATTCAAGTAAGAATTCTGAAAATCATATACCAGGGGTGCCAAAAATGTATACACACTTTAAGAGATGTTATCTATGTATAATTACTTTTTGAAGTTGAATTGAATTATGGTAGCACTGTATAGTATGATGTTTACTCAAAAGACGGTGTTAATCAAATGACTGCTAGTGTCACCATGTGACAGGTAGGACAAAGAAAATGGGAGAAGCATGGTTGTTGTTAGAGGAGTGCAAGACCATTTTGAAGTGATATTTGAAATTCCAGAAGGTTGTGGAAGTACGACGATGGAGACGTGAATACACAGCAAAGCCTCCAGCATGCCTATAACAATTGCATGCATGAGTGATAAGTTTGAGACCCATGGAAAATTGAAACGCCGTGCACAGTGAAACAAGTGGACTCTGGTCACCATTGCTCAAGCAGTAGTTTGCTGTCATCAGAAGTGTCTGGACGCTGATGGTCACCACTTTGAGCACCTCTTGTCATTGCAGAAGTCACACATGATTTCTATTCATCTTTTGTTACGGTATATATTGAGTATTACAATTTTAATGCAGTTTTTTCCTTTCATAAAATGTGTATACATTCTTGACACCCTCTGTATATACAGAGACAGAGGAACCAAACAATATAATAAATGTGGCAAATTATTAAATATTAGTGAAGGGCAAAGTTGGGTAAAGAGCAATCAGAAGTTTTCTATGTTGTCCTTACAACTTTCCTATAATTTTCACATTACTTTAAAATAAAACATTTAAAAAGTTAACTGGTGCAGATATTCATCCTAATTTCAAATCATAAATAGAATATATTTTAAACATTTCTTGCCCAGGGAAACAATTTATTGGCACATGCTGCTTATTCAAAAGTGTTCATTTTCTGTGCAATGAAAAGAATGATGGTGTGAAATATGTGAAGCACTGAACACATGCCAACCCACTTAGAAGCAACCCTTTAAAAACTAAGAGAAAATGTTCCCACTTAGTAGAAATATGGAAACCACAGTATTTTGCTCCTGGGCATGCACGTGTGTGACCACATGTTCACACACGCACACACAATCTATTTGTAGATCGTGGCGTTAACTTTCTCTTTCAGTTAAAGACACCACCTGGTTAATTTCAATTAGTAATTTTCCTGTAGAACATCAAGCAGTGTATTGGGAGTCAAGTAGACCTTGGTTCAAGTCCCAGCTCTGTCACTTACTCGTCTCATAGGTGTAACTCTCTAACTTTAGCTTCCCCATCAACACAATGGGGGTAATGATAGATTCGGGATCACACAGGCTCTCTGCAAGTCAATCTGCAGTTGACCTTCCCATGCAGAGTTGTGTGAAACTGGTAGTAAGTGTTGGACTTGCTCACCTACTTGTCTTTCTGTTTAATTCGACCATATTTATGATGGAGCTTGTCTATAGGAGCTACATATTCCTAAAAGGAATTTGACAAGCTGCTTTCTAGAGTAGTAAATATGTGACAATCAGTTGCAGTGAATTCACTAGCTGGTGCATATGAGGGCCATTTTGCTTCTTGCATCTGAAAATCTTCAAGTAATCATGGTGTTGGTCCAGAGAGTGACAATTTAGGAAACAAATCTCATTTCCTCTCCATATCTTTCTTGTGTACTGTTGAGACCTATTTCTTTCATTTACTGACACATACATTTCTTTCTCCCTGTTAGATTAGCTGAACCTGTCTTCCTATGAAAGAGTAGTATCTGAATTGTATTTCGTCTTCAGCAGCAACAGTTTTGTCAGTTAGACTGTGACTGCTGAATCTTTATTCCCAGCATGTGGCGACATAGAGTGACAGCTTCCAGATTGCTGACTAGGTATTTTCAGACTTGTAAATTTTGGGCACAATTGACTTGTAGATCAATGCTTATATAAATATATCTTATACCCAAACATAAAATTATATCGTTTTAACTGTTGTCTTGTTCACATTAAAATCATAATGTTATTAAAAATCATAATGTTCTCTAATTCTTCTTCATCTGCTCTTTATATTTTATGTCATTTATGAAACAGGCAGAGTAAATACCAAAGAGAAAATGAAATGTAGTTGGTAAACATAGGATATATGTATATAGCACTTTACACACTTGCAATCCCTCTTCAAAATTTATTTTGCATTTTCAATCTCTTAGATAATTTTTCCACCAAGATCTTTGTCCATAGTAGTTTTCTCTAGTTGTATCAATTGAGTTTTATGACAGTAGAAAGCATAACTTGGAATATTTGTTGCCAGCTGGGGAAATGAGTCCTGTGGTCCTAAATCTTAACATCAGTGCTTCAGTTCAGTCATCTGTAAAATGGGACTATGGGACATAATATATAAGTAAAAATTTATGAGCATGTGCCACGGGATGTAAATTCAAAATGATAAGATGCATGCCTTCTAGTGTTCTTTACTAGAAAGAAAAATGTTTGATTCAGAATGCCTAAATTCCAGCCTGAACTAACTAGTATATACCAAAGTGATATTTCTCAAAATTCACCAAAGCTGTGATCTAATGCTTTAGCTGCCTGATATGAGAATTAGAAGGTGTACTAGTTTCCTACAGCTGCTGTAACAAATCACCACAAACTTAGTAGCTTAAACAATACAGATGCTAAAATTATATTTGTTGTGATACACAACCAATATCAGGTACAGTTATAATTATAAAAGAGGTACATGATTCAAATAGAAGACAACTTTCTTAGAACTTAGAAGCTTGTAGTCTAATAGACAATACAAACAAACTAAATATTGGCTATTTCTACACACACAAAGACAAAATCACTATGGAACCACATCAGTTGTAACTTTGGTCAGAATTAATTCACTGAGCTCCTGTGCTATAACCATAGAGTCATGGAAAAATCTGTTTATGTCACTGGGCAGAAAAATTGCTGATCAGTTTGACTGAAAGTTGAGGTCAGTATGGTTTAGAAATGATACTGAATGGGGAAGCTGGGATGGCTCAGTGGCTTAAGGGCACGCTCTGCAGCTCCGGGGACCAAAGATCAAATCCCAGCCTTGGCCTATGCTGACCCATATGCTGAACTAGGGTGGTGTGCTTCCCATGGGGGAAGACACCAGTTTGGTTCTCACCTCCTAGCTTGGCCCCTGGGTTGACGGGGCATGCCTCCCATGCGGGAGGCCCCCAGACCATTTCCTACCCTGCGCGTCCCCTTGCCCACCTGTGTGGAATGCAACCATGTTGAAAACTGATGGTGTACAACTATGGAGACTGCTCTGGGCCCTTCCTCTTCTCCCTCTGTCTCTCTCTATCTGTCTCTCTCTGTCTCTGTCAAAAAAAAATGACACTGAAGCCACACTTTCATGGGAAGATACTTGCGTATATATTAATGATTCCTCCACTGACTGAGTGATCTGAGATGTGCTTAAAGTCTGCACACTCTTCTGGATCTGGTAGATCAGAGTGATGGATTCAGATTGGAGACCATTACCAAATGAGAACATAAGGAAAAGGGAAAAGCCAAAATCTCAGAGTTCCTCTCCCTAAACCACCCATATGGAGGGCTGGCAATTCAGTTCTCATACTTTCTATTGACATCTTGTCTAAACTCTTCTTGTCAAGGGGCTGAAGGTTCTATAGGAGCCTCCAGATAAGGTCTGGTACTCCATGTGAGTATACTGTACCATATAGGCCAGAAAGTGGCAGACAATCACTTTCCATCATGATATAGTACTCAGGAGTCAGGGAAATTCATGTCTGAGTTACAAGGGATGTGCTGTGGAAGAAGCGTGCTTTGTGCCCAAGTTTGTATTTAAATGCTAAGGTCATTATACCTGAGGAGAAGAGAAAAATATTAAGCATTTTGCTTCATGCAGTATTGTGCTCCGCAAGTGCCTCTGTCCACTGATTCCATTCAACCACGTTGAAGGCTTTGCCGGTACTGCAGTGATTACTGAACATTGTGTTTTGGTTATAGCAAACATTGAAAAAAATGGGCTCAGGGCACATCATGGTAATTCTCCCAGCATAAGAAATAAAATGCAGAGGTGTTCATCCTAACTCTATAGAAGAACCACGTGTAAATCAAATTGCAGTCATGGAAATATTTAGTCAATACAGTCCAACAACTGGTCAAGGACTTTTCAATTCCCAGTGGGTAAAGCCTGGATTCTTTCTAACAAGCTGTGTTATTATAGGTGTTTGAAAGACAAACTTTGTCCCTAAGATATGCTTCTACCGACATGTGGTCCAAGATGGCTTTGAATGTGGCCCAACACAAATTCATAAACTTCGGTAAAACATTAGGAGATTTTTTGTGATAATTTTTAGCTCCTCAGCTATCTTTATTGTTAGTATATTTAATGTGTGGCCCCAAACAATGTTTCTTCCATTGTGGCCCAGGGAAGCCAAAAGGTTGAACACCCCTGTTCTACACTTCAAAAACTTTATAAAAACATGTTAAGTTTTTCCATACACTCCTAGAAGACAGAAATCGAGAAGATCACCCATGCTTTTACTCTGCTATTTCCTCCACTGTCATTTCTGTTATTTTCTAGAAGATGATAAAAACTGGAAAAGACTGGAATAATTTTGAAGTCACGGGCAAGTCTCTGGCCTTTTCAAAGCACATTAAAGTTTTCAATAAATGAAATGAACATGTGATTCAAAATATCACAAATGTTACCTATAGCACATCCTTACATGTCCCAAATCTCACCATCTCCTACAGGATTAGTAGGTTGCAATTTCTTAATAACAATTTTTCAATATATATGGCAAATAAACCGATATATCTCTCATGCAAAGCTCTCATCTTAAAAAGTGAGGCGAGGCTATGCACTGAGCTATAGACAATGCAACATTGTTTATTATCTGCTTTCTATTGTAAGAAAAAGAAAGTGACTGCACAGAACTGCTTAGGAAAACCATTCAAGGTAAGAAAGCAATATTTTAATGAAGTAAGAACCATGTTTCGGGAGAGCCGGGATGGCTCAGCGGGTTGAGCGCTCGCTTTGAGGCCACGAGGACCGAGGATCGAATCCCGGCTCCGGCCCAGGCAGGACCCACATGCTGAGCTGGGGAGTTCCCACAGTTCGGTTCTCTAACTGTCTCTGTCTCTGTCTCTCTCTCTATCTGTCAAAAGTAAAATAGAAATAACTATGCACTGAAGACAAAAAGATAATTTCT
>PVKE010034804.1:0-17209 GCA_004027555.1 Craseonycteris thonglongyai
GAGTAAGAAGTCAGGCCTACAGAACACTGAGGTGAGACATAAAAGGCATCCAGTGTGTATGTTTTGTTAAAGAATAAGCCACTGTTCCCTGTGCTAACTATTCTATGCCCATATTTATTGGAGAAATCCTGTCTGATAGGTAGAAATCCCAAAAAGTGGAACTCTAGTTATATATCTGGAAAAAAGTAAGGTTTGTGAGTTTCTAATTAATGATATCATATGCAAAGTGCTGTACATTACCTCAAGTTTTGACCCTCTTTATACAACACTGCCAGTCTCTTTCCTGCCTTAGTAAGCATAGCAACCATCATTGAATCTTTCTATGTAAATACAGGATACTGCTAATTTGCTAGATACCAAGAATCACAGCTTTTTCCACTCTTTCCATATTAATCATTAACATCAACTAATCATGTCTTTCCAATGTCTTTCAGGTACCTTACTTTTTACCCTGTCTGTGATCATTCAAATACAGACCCTTATTAACTCCTCAGTGGAATTATAAAGGAATTCTCTAATTCAGTTATTTCCATCTGTAGAATGGGAGTAACAATAACTACTGCTTTATGGGACTCTCATGAGGCTAAAATGAGATCTATAAAATAAGGCATATGAAACACTTAGCTTAGTGCTTGGCATATTGAAGTATTTAAAACGTAATTTGGGGGAGCCAGGATGGCTCAGCAAGTTGAGTGTTCACTTTACCACCCCAGGGACCGAGGATCAAGTCCCAGCCCTGACCCGTGTGGACACATGTGCTGAGCTGGGGTGTGCTTCCCATGTAGAAGGCCCCAATTTGGTTCTAACCCCCCTTGTTCAAGCTCTGGCTTGGGGGGGCTACCTCCCATTAGGGAGGCCCCCAGCCCAGTTCCCACCCTGCGTGGCCCCCTCCCACCTGTGTGGAGGGAAACCATGTTGAAAGCTCATGACATGGATCTGTGAAGACTGCTCTGGACCCTCCACCTTCTCTCTGTAACTCTCTGTCTCTGTCTCTCTGTGTCTCTGTCTAAAGCAATAATAAAATAAATCTTTAAAAGATGGATTTGGTTGCAACAGAATAACTGAAAATTATGGTGGTTTAAATGAGATATAAGAGACATTTTCTGTTCTCTTTCTTTTACACACAAGTACAATATAATTTCCAGTGTAATTACTGGTACTCACTTGCCTTTTTACCATAAGCAACTACACAACTGAACAAACTATATAAAACAACTTTTTTCAGACATTAGACAAAAGACAATGCATGACTGTGATCTTAGAAATAAGAGAAACAAGGTGAAATTAATGATTGCCCCAGATTTCTACCTGGAGGCTTTTTCCATGAAATAGGAAGAAGAGGAGGGTCAAGCAAAAGTACAACAGTCTTAGACACCTAAAGTATTTAAGGAGACCAAGGTAGCTAAAATTTGGAGTACTGGAGCAGAGTAGAAGGAACAAGAGATTTTAAAAAGTCAGAAAAATCATATAGAAATCTTTTTGAGCTTTTGACTTAACCCTAAGCTGCATTTATTTTATTTTTTTTTTTTGACAGAGAGAGAGATAGATACAGAGACAGAGACAGAGAGAGAACTGAACTGAGGGAGCTCCCAGTTCAGCATATGGTTCCGCACGGGCCGGGGCCGGGATTCGATCCCCGGTCCCCAGCGCTGCAAAGTGAGCGCTTAACCCACTGAGCCATCCCGGCTTCCCCTAAGCTGCATTTATGTGGGATGAGATTCCACAGGGCCAGCCAAAGAATACCTAACAGAAAGAGAATAACTATGGGGAAGTTGTGTTTTGAACAACTCATTGAACACTCAGTAAATATTTAGTAGGGATTCCAGATGTATAGCATCTTAGAGAGAGAGCTAAACAGTCCTTACAATAAAAGCTCTTGACCTACCCTAACAAAAACAACAAAAACAAAAAAAAAATTGTAAAGCGTCAAAAGATCAAGCTATTCTACAGCATCTGGCAGAATTAATGCCCTTTTTAAGTATTATATTGTTATGTTATAGAATTACAGGTTTATGATTTTGTAATAAAATATTTGGTATAGAGTACCAGCCCATAAAAAAGGGGCCATCACTTTTGCCAAACCCTATATATAAGTAAATTGACTGCTTACCTACATGAAACTCAGTATTCTTTAAAAGAAGACAAAATCAAGACAATCAAAAACATAAAATGCATAATATTCAGCACTCAATAAAAAATTACTGGACGTGTGAGCAAGCAGGAAAATGTCACACATAGCTAGGGTACATATTAAGTAATAGAAAGAGATACAGTTTACAAATATTTCAAAGTTAGCAGAGAAAGTCTTTTTAAAAGCTATTACAAATGTTTGAGAATTTCAGAGTAAATATGAACATAATGAAGAAAGAAATAGAAACTGTTAAAAAGTACAAATAAAAGTTCCAGGACTGGAAATTACAATGCTTGAAATAAAAATTTACTAGATAGACTTACCAGCCAGTTAGATCCAGCAGGAAATAAAATAGTCAATGACCTTGAATGAAGCTAGAACTATCCAAACTGAATCATAGAGAGAAAAAATAATAGTACAGTTTTAGGGATCTGTAGGACAATATAAAGAAATCTAACACACATATAATTAAAGTCCCAGAAACCAGGAGTAAGAAAGGAGACAAAAAACATATTTTGAGGTCATTGACTAATTTTGCAAATTCTACACACTTCAAAAAGTATAAACACAAAGAAAATCATGTCAATGCACATCATAGTCACATTGCTAAAAATCTGCAATAAAAAAAGAAAATCTTAAGAGCAGTGAAAAAAAAATGTCCGTTTACATAGAAAGGAGTAAAGATGAGAATAACAACAGACTTCTCATTGGATAGAATCCAAGCCAAAGGCAATGGAACAGCATCTTCATGTGCTGAGATAGAAGAAGTCTGAAGGCAGCTCAGTCCAGATGTGATGCTCCATAACCTCAGGCACCTGAACTCTTCTCATTCTCAGGGCAATGTTTCCATCTTGATGCAAGATGGCTCAGGCTTTAGGCATTGCATCTATTACACATTTCAGGCAGGAGAAAAGAGAAAGGGGGAAAGGATAACATATTCCCTTTATTTAAGGATATTATATATATATTATGACACTGGCACACAAACATTGAGTGTAACTTATCTACATAACACTCCAAAGCAAAGGAATCTGGGAAATATATTCTGAATTCCAGTGGCCATGAATCCAGATAAAAATCTGAGTTTCCATTACTAAGAAAGATGGGGGAAATGAATATTAGGGATAAGAGCAATCTTTGTCATTTAATCAAAAGTGTTAGTTGCTTCCCTTTCTTGACACTGCTGTTAGCAAGCTGTATCATCTTGAGTAATCAAAAAATCCTCATAGGGGAAGCCGGGATGGCTCAGTGGGTTAAGCGCTCACTTTGCAGCGCCGGGGACCAAGGATTGAATCCCGGCCCTGGCCGTGCGGAACCATGTGCTGAACTGGTAGCTCCCCCAGTTCAGTTCTCTCTCTCTGTCTCTGTATCTCTCTCTCTCTCTCTATCAAAAATAAATAAATAAATATTTTTTTAAAAAATCCTCATAGATAAAATGAAAGACTTGGAATTCTGACCATCTTCACTTCTGTTTGTTGCTGTCATAAGCTGACACATAGTAGGTGTTCTTTTATTAAAACAGGAGTCAGCAAATTATAGTTTACAGGTCAAATCTAGTTTACCATCTGTTTTTAGAAATAAAGTTTTATTGAAATACAGTGATATCCATTCAGTTATGTGTTGTCTTTGGCTGCTTTTGTTACAATGGCACAGCTAAGTAGTTATGAGAGATTGTCCACAAAGCCTAAAATATTTACTATATGACCCCTTTACAAATAAAGTTTGCCAAATCCTTCTTTAAACAAAAAAATGAACCCATGTGACCAAACAGTTTAAGAAAACTCTGCTTTCAGCAAAATATATCTTTCTTTTCTTCTATTTACTCCTTCTTTAGCTTATTTTCTGTAATTTGAAAATGAATACAGTGTGGTCTTAATTTCGAGGATTTCAAGGGAAACAAATGTAGATGCTCTGCCAAAGAAATAAGTGATGAAGTGTTTTCTTAATTATTGTAAGAACTTTCATCTGCCCTTAAAATATCAGGTTTTGAACACAGTAATCTTTCTCTCTAGAAACCGTACTGCAAAAAAAATCAAAATAAAATTTTGTTTTGGAACACATCTCCCCAAAAAGTGAGCACATAGGGGATAAAATCCTGGCAAAAAATGCTCAAAGCAGTTATTCCTTTGTATAATATGTTCTCACATCAAGGAAAAGGATCATAACCCAGGGAAACTCAGACAGAACAGTAAGCCCAGCAGGGTCAGTCTGGAACTCAGGCTAAAGAAAGTCATGATCTAAGGAATGGCCCCTAAAGCAGGTAATTAGGAGTTCAAGTTATAAAGACTAAAAAGAAATGTAGCAAAGCTGGGCGTGGCTCATGGCATTTGAGATGCAGAAGTGAAAATGCCTATCAGCAGTGATGTCCAAGGTGCAAAAAGTGGCAGGTGTTCAGAATATTTAGAGAAGCCTTGAATCAGTTGTTTCTCAGGTAATAGTGAACAGAGTTCATCTCCCTAGGCAAGGTTCTGGGAAATACTAGTCAAGGAGTCCTTCTAACAAGTGGCTACAGCACTAATCACAAACCACAGAAGAGGTTCTGTCCTTTAGCAAGACCAAAAAGGCATGTGTTGGGGGTGGGTTACTTCTTAGTGACCACATGGGAGCCTGAAGTTTCCACTCAGAAACACCTGTCACTAGAAAGAACTCATGATCTGGGATTATATAGACCTGAGTCCAAACACCTGCTCACCACTTCTAAGATGTGAGGTTGAGAGCAATAAATTTGTAATATCTGAGTCTCAGTTTCCTTGTATACAAATTGGGAACATCAACTGTCCAGTAAGATTGTTAGAACTACCAGAGAGTAAGTTCTTAATAAGTTGTAGGTGCTGTTATTGTCACTACCATCATCAACAACATCATCACCATCATCATCATCATCGTTATCATCATCACCATCATCATTGTCATTTTGTTCATCAAGGCGTGAGTCCTGAAGTGTTGAGGTTAGTTCCTACTTCTGACCAGGACTAGCTTGACAGTTAAAAGGTCTCAGCAGGGAAGATGAAGACAACAGTGTCTATAGAGAAGTGGGACTGAATAAAGGCAGAACCTAAGGAATAATACAGTTTCTGTGGTTTCTGAACTCGTTAGAGAGATTCTGGTCCTGTTCTTGTCAACATGTCCACAGAAATGAGTGGACAGCAAAAGTGAATGAGTGTTGGGGGGACCCAGTTGGCGGTCACCACCCCATTTCCCCTGGCATAGGAGAGAATGCAATCAACTCTAGTAGCCCATTTTAAGATACATACACTTGTCTGTGGCTCCACATTGCCCCTCCAACCTCATTTCCCACTACTCTGCCCTCACACAGTCTGTTCCAGTCACGTGTCCTCGGCCTTGGCCTTGAGTTCCTCCGATTGGCTCCCACCTTGTGCCGTTTTCTGTTTCTTTAGCCTGGGTGACTCTCCTGAGATGTCGCCATGTCTTGCTCCCTCACTTTATTCAAGTCTTTGTCCCAATCTCACTTTTTTCAGAGAAGCCGCCTGTGACCTGAAATGAAAACCCCTCTACTAACCCTTACCTGCTGCCCCTGTCTTTAACTTGCTTCATTTTCCCTCATAGCTCTTGTCATTTCCTGACACATTATGCATTTATTTGCTTACTGTCTACCTCAGCCTTAGAATATAAATTCTATAAGGCCAGGGACTTTCTTACCTTATGTCTCTGTACTTAGAAATATTTGAAATACAATAGACATGCAATGAGTGCTCATTAAATTAAATGTTTATTGAATGAATATACCCCATCTGCCTCTGGGGAAAAAAAATTAGTTTTCTTAAAAAGCAACCAACCTACAGATAGTAGGAAAAAAACAACCAAATATTTTTTAACAGAAAGAATTTAAGTAGTGATAGGAAGAAAAGGGAAACTATTATCCCAGAAAACTTAATTTATGGGTCGTATTGCAGCTGTAAACATATAGTTCTGAGCATCCTGGCAGCTACCACAAAAAGAAAAAAAGGAAAAGCAAAAATAATCAAAGATGACTGCTTTTTTAAAAATACATTTAAGTCATTGTTTCTTTCAAACATTTTAATAGTAAAAATCATTTTCTCCCAATGAAATCTTACCCAAAACCTCAATTAGAAAAACAAAAGTCTATTTAGCTTCAATGTATTTTTTCTAAAGATTTATTTTATTGTCTTTGACAGACAGAGACAGAATAGGAAGAAGGGGGAGGGCCCAGAGCAGCCTCCATAGCCCTACGCTGGGGGTGGCGAACCTGTGGCACACGGAGCTGTGAATACCATTTAAAAAATTATTGTTTATGCTCTTATAGACATAAAAATAATCGATACCTCTATCTCACTCGATGGGTTGGCACGCAAGTCGAGCGAGTATACTCTTATTTCATAAACTTTGGCACTCAATCGCCAAAAGGTTTGCCACCCCTGCCCTACGCCATCAGTTCTTGACATGGTTTCGTTCCACACAGGTGGACGGGGGCTGCTCGGGGCGGGAACTGGGCTGGGGGCCTCCTGCATGGGAGGTATGCCCCCTTGAGTCAGGGGCTGAACTGGGGGGCAAGAAACAAAACGGCGGCCTCTTACATGGGAAACACATACCAGTCCAGCACATCGGTCTGCACAAGCAGGGCCCAGGAAACGATCCTTGATCGCTGGGGCTGCAAAGCAAGCACTTAACCCACTGAGCCATCCTGGCTTCCCCTGCTTCAATTTATATTTAAGTGCAAAATGTAACCTTGACTTCTAAAGTCAATGAGAACAATGAAGTTGCATAGTTACAACCTTCTGTCAACCTCAGCAGTCATCTAACTTCTCTATACTGTGTAGATCGTTTTTCTAGTCTCAAGAATGCCCTCATTGGCCCATGTAAGTCGCTGTAAGTGGCTTGTTTTTAATAGCTTGCCATGCAGTTTCAGGAATCTCCTCAAATCGTCCGGTCCAAAAGCTTCAAAGAGGAGCAGAAGGAAATTTTCAAAGTTGAATTACTAATGACCTCCAACAACACCTTGTGCTTTTTTTATATTAGCATAAAAGAAAAGGAATGCCCAAAAGTTATAATAAGCAACAAAACTATTCCTAATTTAATATTACTACAAAACAAAATATTTGAAATGTGGTTACTATTTTTTATCCAGCTGTTCATTTTATTATAATAGGAGAGTGCTAAGGATACAGGTACCCTGGGCTGGGGGCGTGAACCAACTCACATACACAAGCAGCATGCCCACGCCTGACTTTTAATGCCCCCCAAATGGAGAGCTATAACCCCCTGACCAATAATACATATGCAAGAACTTCAAAGTATGCACTAAAAAATGTCTGTATAGATTTAGGAAATCAACCTTTTACCTATCACATGCTCTACGTGTGTGCATGTGTATGCACATGTGTGTGTGTGCGTGTGTATGTGTTTCCTCACACATATTTTCTAACATTATTTTTAAGTTTTAGGTTTGATTAACCTATTTAAGGAATTTATTTTTGTGTAAAGAATGAGGTAGAGGATCTAGCTGCTTCTTTTTATGCTAATGATGAGTCATTTGTCTGAAAATATTTATTGAAGATTTTTTTTTAATGCTAACTTTACTTATTTACTAAATTTCCATGTTTAGGTTCTTGAAGGTCTTCTTTTTTGTTCCATTAGAAAAAAATCAAACTTTTGAAATTCAAAATCAAATCAAGCACATGTAGCCCCTCTGTGGAATCAGGAAGTTTTGAACCTGAGTTTGACAGGAGTGCACTAATCGAGCCTCAGGCTGAGCTGTAGCAGACACCTCTGGACTCAGCAGGCAAGTGTTCCACAGAATCGAAGATCCTCTCCAAGTCCTCACCCGGGGCAGGAATCCCAGCCACAGCACACTCAGAACAAGCAGCTCAGCACTGTCCCCTATTTCACTCTTGAATAGTGTTGATGGTTAGAGAGTTCTTCCTTTTACCTGCTTCCTTGAATTTTTACCAGTGGATCTAATTCTATTACCTAAACTCAACCAGCACAAGGCTTAACCTTGTTCTTTTTCCTTATAACCACCTACTGGAAGACAGAAAGCATATTTCCCATTGGCCTTCTCTGATTCATGCTCTTAATCTTTACTTCCTCAAAGATGCTGGGAAATCTCCCAAAATGGGGCAGAACTTTCAAAATTAAATATTAGTAGTGGAAAGAGTTCTAAACTTACAGTAAATATAGCTGCATTTGAGTCCAAGCAGTGCAACCTTGAACTAGTCATTCTAAATCCCTGAGTCTCAGTTTCCTTACCTATAAAATGGGCAGGATGATGATTATTGTGATTACTATGGACCTGAAAAAGATTTGATACTGACAACTACAGCATCAGCAATGTCACAAGACTTTGCCCTGGAGGAATGTAAAGGGTGAGAATAGATCTCTTTCTCTCACCTGCCCCACCTCTACCACCTCCACATCTTTAGGCAGATTCTTACGGCTCTGCCTTCATACCCAACTAATATGTTTTTATTTTATGATTTGAAAGGAGAAAATAGTGCACAGCCAGAGTGTCGCCAGGGTGTCACCATGTAGATTTTTTCCTGAATCTACATAGAGCACTGTTTACAGTGTAATAGGAATGCATTTTCCTTCTCACTGTGGTCAAGCTAAGTCAGTTTCCCATCTCACATTCTAGAACTGATGCCAAATGTTGGTCACAATGAGCAGGACTAAAAAGGATGTAGTCTTCATCCTCCCAGAGTTTGGTGGTTTAACCCTGGGTAAGGGCAAAGGCTGCAGGGCAAAGGCTGCAAAATGTGCATGTCTGTCAGTTCACTTCTTCAAAGGAAAGCAGAATTTTACTCACAATGTGGGAAGAAATAGACACAGGTAGCTTTGTTGGGTTTACTATCTTGTTTACAAACAATACAAGTCATAAATGTGGTTAGCGCCATTCAAATTTCAAAGGAGAAAGCTGCACCTTGAAGTTTCCTGAAAGTAATTCACGTGCACATCATTCTTTGACTCAGTCAGGCTTGAATGGTGCAGTAGGTGTTTCCCAGTACTCGGTGGCTTATGAATATTTAAGGGTAATAAATGTCAAATTAAGTGTTTAACGATCTTGTTTACATGTAAAAGTCCTTGAGAAAGACCTGTTAAAGATGAAGTTGGTAGCAATTTTAAAATGTCTTTATTCTTTTTTCTTTGGGGACAAGATGTCCCTTAGTACAATGGAGATGTTGTGGCTGCCTAGCCCTACATTTTAACAGCCGTATAAGTAGATGTTTGGATTTGTTCATTGGAGTTTGGGTGTTTTTCAAAGACATTCTTTTCACTATTTGAAAGAGCAAACTTTAGAAGGGAACTCCTGTCTACTTTAACACTTGCCTGTTGTTTAGAATTAATCTAGCTACAGAAAAGGAACCCAATCAAAGAAGCTGATTTGTTGTAAAGAAACCTCAGGGCTTAAGCAGTGGACAGAGCTGGGTTTAAACCTGGTCTCTGTGGCTTGTTAGCCAGGTAATCTTGGGACAAATCCTTCAACTTCTCTGAGCCTCAGTTTTCCTTATCTGTAATTACTTCACTGGGTAGCTTCGAGGCTCAAATGGAATTAATCTAATGAGATAAGAGGTGTAAAAGTAACTGGTACACAAGTACTCAATATAATCTCAATCGATGCAGAAAAAGCATTTGACAAGATACAACACCTGTTTATGATAGAAAATTATAGTCACTAAATATGTTCAATATGCAACCTACTCTGTACATGAAGCCTAAAACTTCAG
The DNA here is from genome assembly GCA_004027555.1 of Craseonycteris thonglongyai. Lineage (NCBI taxonomy): Eukaryota > Metazoa > Chordata > Mammalia > Chiroptera > Craseonycteridae > Craseonycteris > Craseonycteris thonglongyai. The sequence continues at coordinate 9,835 of PVKE010034804.1, forward strand.
CAAATGAGCGAGCCTCCAGACATCCAATGAAATATGTCCTGGTATCTACAGCTTGAAAATGCAGGTGAAAGTTCTAACTCCATCAATTGAGCTAGTCAATTGTCAGACAACAGAGCTCGTATTTACCCGGAGTTAAGAACTCACCATTGTGCAGCAAAGAGTACTTGACTTGGAACAACCTGATTTCCAGTTCTCTGCCATTATCCGGATGAACGTAACCATGACATGGCTCCTCTCTGAGCTTCATCTTCCCTTCCTATGCACTGAGAGTGATGATAGCACTTAGTGTTGACATTAGAATCAAATGAAAGGCCTGCCCCAGCCCTGAAGTGTTACTGTCTTAGTTGTGTACTACTGCACCAAAAAAATGAGCCGAATTTATTATTTCACAGTGTTTTTGTGGCTTGTGTCCTCTGCCTCATATTTCCTCACAGGCTGCGATAAAGGGCAGAGGATATCACAGGGAACGGGGAGACCAAGAGACAGAAATCACTGAGAGTCATTTTAAAAGCTGCCTACCACAGTCACCAGATCCAAGGGGTTAGAGCAAGCTTGTCCCACCTGCGGCCCACGGGCCACATGCTGCCCAGGACGGCTTCTAATGCGGCCCCACACAAATTCGTAAACTTTCTTAAAACACTGTAAGATGTGTGTGTGTGTGTGTGTGTGTGTGTGTGTGTGTGTGTGTGTGAACATTTTGGTTGTTGTTGTTGTTTTAGCTCATTGGTTAGTGTTAGTGTTGGGGTATTTTATGTGGTCTCCAGTGTGGCCCAGGAAAGCCGGAAGGTTGGACAGCCCTGGGTTACAGTTTCTGCCACATTATGACCATGCCTAGTTTCCTCCATGGGAACTTTGACCTTCTCGTTGTCATTGTGGCCGCAGTTCCTGTTAGCCCGATAGACCAAACCACCCGGTTTAACTTTCTCTTTTTTAACTTCACCTCGGCCCACAAGAAGACTTACAAAAAGAATACATATAATACAATGAAAGTGTAGTGGCTGATAAAATATAAAAGAGAAATTTATAAAATACATGGAGGATAAAAATCAAATATTGGGACTAGAGGGAGAACACAAACATAATAGCTAAACAAATCTAAATATATCCCTGAGCTCAAACTCAGAGTTTCTTGGAGGCCAGAACTGGAAGAGACCTAGTTAGTTATACTATCCTAATCACCAGAGAAAGAAATAGATGCATTTCTCAAGACATAGAAAGGATTTAAGTATTTCCTAGCAGTTAATACTTCTTCTTTTTTTTTATTTTAAGATTTGCTTTATTGTTTGAGAGAAAAAGAGAGAGAGGGGGTAGGGTCCAGAGCAGTCTCCATAGTTGTACATCATTAGTTGTGACATAGTTTCATTCCACACAGGTGGATGTGGGGCCACTCAGGGCAGGAACCAAACTGGAACCTTCCTGCATGGGAGGTGAGAACCTTCACCACCATCCTAGTGGTTACCAGTTGTACCACAGTTCATCATATGGGTTTGCACAGGCTGGGGCCAGGAATCGAACCCCAGACCTCATGAATATAAGACAAGTGCTTAATCGCTGAGCGATCCTGGCATCACTAATACTTTTGTTAAAAATTTCTAATGAGGTGCACCAAATGATGTAGTGAAAAATGACTTAAACATCTTCCCCCATAGAAATGCAGAAAACAATTTCTTAAGGCAATTTTTGTATTGTTTCTCAAGAAAAGCCTACAGCATAGCTGTCAAATGAAAAGAAAATGTGACTGAAACCCACCTAATGGTTTGACTTCGTCCATGAACAGGATCTAGCCTACTTGTGATGTCAAATAGATTTTATTTCGAATGCCAGGCCCAGGTCATTGGTAGTGACTGCCCCACGGGCTGCAGTGAGAAGGACTGGCAGCCTGCATCTAAGCTCAACAGAGAAGAGTATAGCAATCCACGAGTGACGTCTGCTGCAGGCACAGGAATGAGGAGGGATGGCTCAGATTCTGTATATGCGCCCTCATCTGGAGCAGAAGTCCTCCAATTCCTTTTGACCAGAGCCTACTTGTGTGAGTCAAAGGATACTGCAGCCCAACTATGTCACCTTCATATTCTTCCCAGATGAAAAAGAACTCAGAGGTAACAAAGAATTAAGAAGACAGAAATAACAACCGGAATATAACAAAGCATTACTCAGATAATGGCAAACAGTAAAGTTCACATTCAATAGTGATTTCATCAAATCTAGAACGCCAACTGTATTTCATCAAATCTAGAACGCCAACAAAGACTCACCATTATTATACGTACATTACTAAAGAAAAATACTCTGCCACTTACACTGTGGCACTATTCTTCTTCATTATTTATGTATCTTAGAAATAAGACATATTGTGATTGGTAAAAGAGTATCAGGAGGATGCTGGGATGGCTCAGTGGGTTGAGCACTCATCTTACAGCCCTAAGGTCCAAAAATCAAGTCCTGGCCCCGGCCCATGAGGGCCCATATACTGAGCTGGCATGTGCCCCAGTTCGGTTCTCACCAGGGCGAGACCCTGGCCCAGTTCCTGCCCTGTGCAGCCCCGCGCCCACCTGTGGAAAACTAATGACGTACAACTGTGGAGACTGCTCTGGGCCCTCCTCCTTCCCTCTGCCTGTCTCTCTCTCTCTCTCTCTCTCTGTGTCAAAAACAATAAAAATAATTCTTTACCAAAAAAATATATATATCAGCACTTGAAAATTCTATCCAACTCTAGATGACACGGATATGCTCTGGGGACACAAGAGCTCTGTGTGTCTGAAACATCCCTGGATGCCCTTGCGTGTATACACTCAGTGTCAGCACTACAGTGGGGTAGGTAAGGGGAGTGCAAGGTCCCACCCACCAATATCTGCCTCGTTTATTCTTCCATCATCCAGCCAATACCTAGTATGTACATAGACTGGTTCTAGGTTTGATCTCATGCGGGTGTCACAGACATCTAGGAGCTGGAGACTGAATTTTTTCTTCTTAAAGCCCCATACTTCAAACTTTGAAGAATTTCTACCATGACAAACTTCTAAGTTTAGTTAGTGTTTTATTTTTTTCCTGACCAAATTATGTAAAACTCTCTAAGTAGGTTTTTCAAAGGCAAAGAACATATGTGTAATTGCCTCAAAAAACATTTTTTTTAATTTAGAGGTAGAGATAAAGATTTAGTATCAATGCCTAGTACATAGTAAGTACTAAGTGAAAGTACTGCTTTTTTAGTCTCTGAATTCTCTGAGTTCTGATTAATCAAAGGGATGGCCCCTCCACTGAGCAGTGTTAATTAGTTGGACACTTAGCATGAAGACCTCACAGCACGGGAGCTGCCTGCCCTGCCCCCACTGTGCCTGACTCAGGACCCCCCAGGTTGCAGGGAATGAGTTCTCTTCATGGTGAAGAATCCGCACCGATCTAAGTAAGGTGCCCTGATCATGCAGTGCACCATCCGACGTACACTAGTTTCCTAGGGTTGCCAATAACAAAGTACCACAATCTGGGTGGCTAAAAAAAAACAACAAAACAATCAAAATGTATTCTCTTACAGTTTTGGAAGCTAGAAGCCTGAAATCAAGGCATTGGCCAGCTTGGTTCTTTGTGGGAGGCCCCGGGAAGGAGATCTATGCTGTGCCTCTCTTTTAGCCTCTGGCGGTTTCCAGCAACCAATAGTGTGCATCATTCCAATCTGCACGTCCACCTTCACATGGTGTTTTTCTCTGTCTCTGATGTCTGAATTTCCCTCTTCTTGTAAGATGCTACTTTGGAGTAGGACCTACCCTAATCCAGGATGACCTCATTTTAACCAGATGACACCTGCAAAGATCCTATTTTCAACTGAGGTCACATTCTCAGCTCTAGGCAGACATGAGTTGATGAGGGTGGGTCGGGGGTGGAGTATTCAACTCAGAACACAAGGCAATGACTGTTCTGGAAGTTGCAAATTGACAGCAAACATTGGAGATGGCAGTGATAGAAAGCCACGAGTCTATCTGAAATTCTTATGATTCAAGACAATTACTTCTGTCTGACCCCCTGTAAGTTTTATAAACAAATAAGACTGAGGTCTTAAAGTCACACAGTGAATGAATCATATAACTGGGTCTAGGACCCAGGTCCTTAATCTCTGGTCCAATACATTTTTCTATACCTCTGCTACATCTCATAGGATTCAAATATACATTATTGTTTATGGTTCAATATGTGAATTCTGTCTTCTCAATCAGGTTAGACAATCTTATTCACTTATAAATAGGAAATAAACAATCAGTACCTCATAGGCTTGGCCCGAAGATTAAATGAGAAACTACACATAAAGCACAACTGGAAACATAGTCCATGTTCAGTTTGTATTGACCAATGTGATAACTTTTTCTTTTAAATCTACAGTTTCCTCCAAAATTCATATCACAGGGCAAGATGCACAATCAATGACCAAAGTGTGGAGCGTGACAGGTTGAATTACATTATTGTTCTGCCTAACCTGGCATTACCTGTAATGCCATCTAATGCTAGCATATTTGGAGTTGAGCTCCATTCAATTCAGTAGCCATTTATTGAGCTGTTCATATGCATCAGACACTCACCTAAGCATTATAGACTAATATAAAGTGCTACAAAGTGGAAAAAAATATAGTCCTTGCCATCAAAGGACTCAGAATCTTCTGGTATAGAAATAGTGATCTGCCATTTAAGTCACAGTATGATGGATGCTATGGAAAAATGCAAAGTATAGTGCTTTGAACAGACAATACGATGGTTTCCACCTGAGGTACCCAGAAGAGTTTTTACAGAGATGCTTTCAGAATGAGGACACTAAATGAAGTAGGAATTTGCTGGGTGGAAATAGAATTTCAGGCAGAGAAAATAGCAAAGGGAAAGGCATTCTGATATGAAAGTCCATGGTGAATTTGAGTTGTGATAAGTACTCTAATAGAAGGAGACAAACTGTATGTGGTGGAAGAAGAGAAGAGAGCAGGGACAGAGAGAAAGACTAGCCGAGATCATTTGTGAAGGCCTCTGCATGTTGTAGCAGGACAGAGATGAAATATATACCTTAAATATCTGATCCCACCTAGATTTCACTCCTAGTCCCACCACTTACAAGTAGGGATCGTCTGTCAAGTAACTTCACATCTTCAAGTCTCAGTTTCCCCCTCTATAAATGGGGGATAATTATGTGTTCCACACAGGGTTGCTCTGAAGATTAAATAAGATAATAATAGTAAAGCTTTCCACCCAATGCAATAAACTGTACCTAGTAATATGTTAAAATATTGAGCTTTCCTTTTTTGAAAACATTGGTTATTTGCAAAAACACGGACCCAATGTGCCAGGTGCTGGTTTTCTTTCCCACCGGCAGTAGGAAGTTATTGGATGTTTCAAGCAAGACATTAACAAGTTAGGCCTGGTCATGAGGAGAACACTGCTAATGACAGCCAGAGGCAACAAGGAGAGGTAGATGGTGTCAAGTTAAACCAGGATGCAGGCAAGATGGACCGGAAAGCTGGGGTGGGAAGAATAACAGCAAAAGCATGGAACTGGCAGGAGTGGTGACTGATTGGATGGGAGGTGCAGACCTAGGATGGCTTCCAATTTCTGAACTGGGGGACAAAGTGTCATTAATGAGGCCACACAACTCCAGAGGAAAAGAAAGTTCTGGAAGGGAAGACGATAAGTTCAGTTTTAAGCATCTTGATATGAAGGGGTTTGTGCATGAAGGTGCCCAGCGGGGTGTTGACTAGAGCTCTAGAAACATTGGCATCATCAGCACATGGGCAGTAACTCATGCCTTGGTACAAGGGCTATACCCCCATCATGAGTCTGCAGAGACAGAAGAGAGGCAGGCAGAAGATTCAACCTGGGGAACCCAACACATAGGAGGTAAGACAAAAGCAGAGGAAGTACAAGGGCAAAATCACCTCTGACTCTCCCACTCAGTCTTCCTGCCTCTTATTGCTGTGTGACAGGACGCTTAACATCCTACGTGTCAATCTCATTAACATCTAAGAAAACAGGTAGGAAACGTGGCTTGACAGAGGTAACAGCACGCAGAACTTGTGGCAGGACTGGAACAGAAGTCCCCTGACTTAGTCCAGGGCTCCCCCCACCATCCCTGCTGCTGCTTTTGCCTAGATCTGTTCAACACGGAGTTCTCTTCCTTCTCTCAGTCTGGGAGAATGACCGGGTGACAGCTTCCAGTCAGCTAATGAACCAGCAGTAGTTGTCTGCTGCAACTTCTGAATGTCCCCCAAATGTGCGTTCTCAATGCATCCGTGGCCACAGCTTCAGGCAGAACGCACTGCACTCCCAGCAAGACACTGGGACGCTGGGGGAGACCGGCGGGGCTTCTCTGTACTTGAGTGGAGTCTGGAGGGTATTAGAAACCAGGATGAGCAGGAGAATCGGGATGTCCTTCTGATGTGGCTATGGAGACTGTCTGAGCCCTGGCCCTCTCAAGACCCCGGAGGGCTCTGAGCAGCAGCAAGGAGGCCAGTACAGACCAAGGGGGACGTGCAGGGACCTCCTTGCTCTGGTCTGTGCATTCTCAGCACCAGCCGGCCAAGGGAAGCATGAACTGGGCAGTTACCCACCAGTGGACGGCATTGTCCCCGGCTCCGCAAGCATGAAGGGAGAAAACTGCGATTAGACAAATCTTCTGCCCAACGGGCAGATTGCATGTGTTTAGGGAGTGCATGGATGACCCCAGAACCTCTAGCCCAATCTCTCTCCTGACTCATATCCAATGGTGGGTATAATATCTCCATTCAAATATCCAAACGGCCTCGTTAAGCTGCCATCTCCAAAGTGCACTTGTGATTCCTACTTTCCGCCCGCCCACCCGCTCCTCCTAGAGCCGCCCCTGTGCTGCCAAATGGCAGCTGTCCGTCCAGCGGCTCAGGCCAAATGCCCGGGAGCTCGATCTGTCTTTCTCTCATTCCTCATGTGCTCCATCCACAAGGGCTGCGGCTGCTTCTCTCCACACGCACATTGAACCCGTTCATGTCTCACTTCCTCCATCACTGCCAACCCATGTAGAGCCACCAGCAGCCCTCTCCTGTCCCAGTCCAAGAACCATGCCTCCCCGGGCCTGGCTCTGCTCCCCCCACCCCCACCCCACCCCTCACCATCTGCTCTCCATCAGCACCCACCACGGGCCTCCTAAGACCTCCCCAAATGCTGACACTCCCTGCTCTCCCTCCTCCGAAGGCCCAGCACCACCTTCTCCCTGCATGGAACAAGCTTCACCCGTTCAGGGGGCTTACTCCTCCTACCGTCCGGGTCTCTGCTCTTGGCACCTCCTCGAAGAGGCCTTCCCTGATTGCCCTCTCTAAAATAGTTCCCCCAGGGAAAGCCGGGACGGCTCAGCGGGTTGAGCGCTCGCTTTGAGGCC
>PVKE010034805.1:0-17208 GCA_004027555.1 Craseonycteris thonglongyai
TGTTGTCACTTTTTGAAATTAACTTTCTGTGCTGTTGCTTCATAAGGATAAAGATTTACATTTGGGACTTACAATCAGTCTCTCTAGTAAGTGAAACTACTTACTGTGGTTCCTGCAGGTAAAAAAGTCCTGAACAATTAGAAATGGCTTCTTTGTGTAAATTTCTAAAATCTTATTTCTGCGTGGAAGGAGTTCCTATGGCTAAATTAATATTTACTATTTTATAGTAAGAAAATATTTACTAATTTATAAATATTTAATTTTATGTACATAAATATATAAATTAACTATAAACTGCTTTCAATCAGATTGTAAAAACAATACAATATTTTTTAGGCATGTTAAATTTAGGCTTTAAGAACTTTGAGATTATAGAGCCCCAATCCTCTCCGTTTACAGATGAGACATTAAAACCCTTAGAGTGGGAGCCAGTAAGAGAATGCATGTGTTATATACCTCCTTGACCTGAAAGTCTTCTATGTTTGTTACCTCATGCTTTGTTGTACTGACATAGATTCTCAAAAATTATTTCACACTTACTCAGGTGACAGACAGCACCTCAGTTTATTTTGAGTGATACCTTGTAGGTAAAGGAGATTAGTTCTTTTGAAAATTCCATACTTCCTATCCAGAATTTCCTTATTACAAATATACATCGAATGCATATACAAAACACTGAAAAGAATAGCAACAAAAGTATAATAATGGTTGGATTAGGATGGGGTATTGTCAGTTTCTTTTTCCTTTCTGTATTTCTGCAAAGAGGTTTAGTGATCTGTGATATGTCATTACCTCCAATAGTCATTGGCAGTGTGTTACAGTGGAAGCTGTATATACCTTGCCTGTATTTTATTCATTGATTCCATGAACATTTATTGAGCACCCGCACATTCCAGGATGGGGGCATATAGTGGAAAACACAACAAAGCCCCTGCCTTCCAATGGTAAGTCTCACTCTCGGCCTGAGTGTCTGCTCCTCTACGTGCTTTCCCCCACCTCATCTCCCTAGTATCATAGCTGACCCCTACCCTACTCAATTGATGTAACTACAAAAGAGAAAGTGTGGTTGGAAACACTTCGGGAGAGGGGATGCTGTGTGGGGGAGAAGATAGGAGAGAGTAAACAATGATGAACAAAAAGGAAAAGAGATGAGATGAAGTAGTTGCGCTGTGGTAGAGGGGAGTTTTTCTTAGGAGCTATTCTAAAGTTTTCATCTTTCTGGGTTTTTTATAAAGGCTACATTTTTTTTTTTAACTGAACTGGGGGCCTCACCACATTCGGGAAACACACCCCAGTTCAGCATGTGGGTCCACCTGGGCCAGAGCCCGGATTCGATCCTGGGTCCTCAGGGCTTCAAAGCAAGTGCTTAACCCGCTGAGCCATCCCGGCTTTCCCTAAAGGCTACATTTTTTAAAGTCAAATTTGTATCATGTATCTCTTTTACAAATCTCTTTCTTTTCTGAAGTCATGTGATAGTCGGTAGTATATGTGTTTTTAAATAACCGTGTTTGAGAAAAGAAGAGGTTGCCAAGTCTGTATTGGAGCATCTCCTCCCCCTACCCTTTTCAGTCCAAAAATCCATTGCAGAAGAAAGCGTGGGACTCTGGCACCTTCCCTTCTTCACAAACTGGGTTTAATCAGGCAGGAAATGGGCTGAAAGGCAAGTTTGGCTACAGAATGGGTGTTATACTCAGAAGTACCTCTGACCTTGTATATAGCTGAGGTGTTTTGTTTTGTGTTGTGTTGTGTTGTGTTTTACTGTGTCAAAGTGCCTGCCTGACCCGCTCTGCCCAGAAAGTGTCCTAAGCTTTTCTTGCAAATAGACTTCTGGCAAGCCCAGCCCCTTGGCTGACCACTCATGTTTGAATCTCAGCAGACCCAAATAAGGTCAGAAAGGAAACGGCCCCCCCGTGTCCCCACCCTCTACAGAATACAGCAACGCCCATGAGACCCCTGGACTCGGTCACCAAATGCAGCTCCCACCCCAAACCACCTTCCTAGACAGACCTGCCCGTGTTCCACCAGTCTCATTTTCAGACCCTCAGGAACTTAATCTTAAATTTCTTCTCCCATTCTTGCCTGCTCTTGCCTGCAGCTATTTTGTTTGTGTGGAAAGACTAAGTTGCTTAAGAAAAGTAATGGATAAAGTTACACCATGGTCACAGGTTAATACTTTCTGTTTGCAAACAAACCAACCAAAAAAAAAAAAAAAGCCAACTTATCAAGTTTTTCTGTGTATAAGATGATACTTTTGCCTAAAATTGTTAGACCAAAAATTGGGGGGTAATCTTATACACAGGAGTAATCCCTGTATTGATGTCTTCATGTTGGGTTAGAGAAGTAGGGATCAACTTATACATGGGGGCATCTTATACGGAGAAAAATATGGTAATTTCCCCTCTTTTTCAAAATTGCTTATCAACATCTTAGATTTCTAAAGTTTTTATTACTGGTAACTTTCTTTCTCTGAAACGTGTCTAACCAGGGTCTAGAGAGACATCATGAGTCAGCTTTCCTATTCTCCCACTCATTACCACAAGGGTCTGTGGCAAGGAAATGGATATTTCGCCTGGCAAATTTGCTGATCCAGAACTGATATGATCCTGATTCCCATAGTAGTAGTTAGAGAGCCACCATCAGCAGGACAGAGTTGGCCAAGGAAAACACAGTCATTTAAGATTCCGTTCAACCTCAATCCCATTCAGTCTTGATCCCCTTCACCCTGGTGAGTTTAAGTACCTTTGGGTTCCTCTGATGGAGTGGAAAGGCATGTAGACATGAGCAGGAGCGGGGAGAACAAGGAGCCCCACCACCACCACAGGTAACTCAGTGGCCTCATCAGCATCCTGTTGTGAACCCAGTGAAGTGAATAGCTAGGACAAAGACTTGGGCTAACACAAACATGCCAAGATGAAGGAGATGTACAAAACAAAATACGGAGGAAAATCAGGAAAAGGGGAGGAGGAGGATCACCCAATCTACAGGATAAAGGGCCAGGGTCCCTGAGACATTGGGCTGCTAATCCCCCTCGGTCAGCCCGTTCAGCGCTCAAGAGTGTACTTCCTTTGCTAATAAACTTTGGTATCTACTGCTCACTAGACTCTGTCTCTTGACTCTGTTCTTCCCTTGTCACGAAGACAAGAACTGAGGACAATCGCCATTTCCTGTGACAGTTTCATCCTATAGTACCATTCCTTTATTGACGATGAAGTAATTCTTAATCACTGGTAGAAAATGTTTTCTTACCATATCAGGGGAGCAAATAATCACAAAATAGATTATCTTCCTTGTCCAAAACTACTTCCCTTTCTACTTAACAGTATTTCTTAAGATTTCACCTTTAGAAATTATTTCTTGGTATTTATATAGCACAGTGGTTTTAAATCATAAATATATTTGAAAGGAGAAACAGATTAAGGCAAACGGTCAGAAAATTTTTTCTATAAAAGGCCAGATAGTATATATTTTAGGTTTTGTGACCCACAAAGCACATTCTTCTTTTTTCACAGTCCTTTAAAAATGTAAAAACAGTTCTTAGCTCAAGGGCCACCTGGCCACAGGCCGTAGTTGGCTGACACCTGTGTTAAACTACGATGAGGGGGATGCTGGGATGGCTCAGAGGGTTGAGTGCTCACCTTGCAGCCCTGGGGTCCATGAACTGAGTCCTGGCCCCGGTCCGTACTGACCCATTTGGAGGCCCCCAGCTCGGTTCCCTCCAGGCAAGCTGCCATGTGGGAGGCCCCCGATTCAGCTCCCACCCAAGGCGTGCTTCCCATGTGAGAGTGTCCCTGGCTTGTGGGCATGTGCCTCCCATGCAGGAGACCCCCGCCTGGTTCCCACCCTGTGCAGCCCAACACCCACCTGTATGGAATGAAACTGTCAAAAACTAAGGATGTACAACTATGGAGACTGCTCTGGGCCCTCTCCCTCCTCTCTCTGTCTCTCTGTCTTTCTTCCTCTTCCTCTGTCAAAACAATAAAATAAGTCTTAAAAAAAAAAACTATAATGAAATAAAGGACATAGAAAACTTACAATGTTTGAGAACATTCATATAACACTATCTGCTAGGTACTATTCTAATCACTTTACCTATATTAAGTCATTTAAGTTTATGATTGAAATAACATTATTTCCCTTTTATAGATGAGGAAACTGAAAGGCTAAGTAACTTGCCTGAGCTCACACTACTAGTAAGCATTTGGAACCTAGGAAGTCTAGCTTCAGAGTCTATGATCATAATTGTAATGCTTTGCTGACATACAAAGTTTACTATAAAAACTATAAAATTAGAAATACTTTTATAGAAAATAAAAGGAGGGCAAAAACTTTTGCCCATAATTCCACCACTTAGAAATAATCACTATTTGCATATTATTTGTATCCTTTTTTTTTTTACAGATTATTCCTATACATTATTTTTTTCCTTATCCAACCTATGAAGTAGGTACCATAATTTTGCAGATGAGGAAACTGAGGCTTAGTTGGATTAAGTGACATTTTCAGGATCATAAAGCTAATGTATATGGAAACAGATGTTCAATCCAGGTTGTTGCTTCCAGAATCCGTGCTCCTAACCCCTGGCCTATACTGTATCTGAGTTTTTACTTACTTGTCACACTTAAAAACTCCTTTTCCACTATAAGTTTATAAAGAACAGTCACCCATATTTTCATCCAGTACTTTAATATTTTTCTTGTTTTTCCTTTTAAGTCTGAATCACCTGGATTTTATTTTAAAATAAGAAGCAAGGTAGAAATTCAATTCTGTTTCTTTTCTGAATTGCTAGTTAATTGTTCCAGCATCATTTCATGAATACTTTCTTTGCCTACTGCTTTGAAATGCCACATTTATCATATACTAAATTACAGAGATTATTTTTTACCATTTTTGAATGACTGCATTCCATTTTTGAAAGCTGTGTCTTAAGGTTCCATTGTGATGATTTAACTTAAGAGTTGATATAGGGGAAGCTGGGATGGCTCAGTGGGTTAAGCGCTCACTCTGCAGCCCCGGGGACCAAGGATCGAACCCCGGCCCCGGCCCCGGCCCATGCGGACCCATGTGCTGAACTGGGGAGTGACCCCAGTTTGGTTCTCACCAGGGTGAGACCCCAGCCCATTTCCTGCCCTGTGCAGCCCAGCGCCCACCTGTGGAATGAAACTATGTGGAAAAACCAATGATGCAATGATGTGCAACTATGGAAACTGTTCTGGGTCCTCCCCCTTCTCTCTGTCTCGGTATCTCTCTCTCTCTCTCTCTCCCTCTCGCTCTCTCTCTCTCTCTCTCTCTGTCAAAAACAATAAAAATAAATCTTTAAAGAGTTGATATAAAGAAAGAAAGTAGATTTCAGCCTGGTTATGAAAATTTTCCTTTATAGTTGATTTTTCCCTTAAAAAAAAAAAAGGTCAGGATTTGGCTGAGCACATTAATATTTTAGCTCAAATTCCACAATACTTATAGAAGTGTGAAAGTGGAAAGTGAGCTTGGAGGAATATTAATGATTCTCCTGCCCACACCCCTTATGTATAAGTAAGGAAACTGAGGCCCAAAATGGTAAAAATTACTTATCTGACGAATAATGTTGCCAGTTGCTGTCCGTATTACACAGAATTCTTTCATTTGCAAGTGACAGTACTGCAACTCCAACCAATTCAAGCAAAAGGGAAGGAGGACTTATTTTCTCTAAGCTTCTCTTTGTATGTAGGCGTCATTCTTTCAGGATCTTTCATGAAACAAGATATATGGCAAGTGTCTCTAAGGTTCGATCCTTTTAACTGGAAACCCAAGGGAAAAGCAAGAAATTCTAACTTAGTCTTGATCATAAACTCCAAAATAATGACTCTGGTTGGCTTTCCTTGAGTCATATGACTACCCCCATTATTTTATGGGAAGGGTGAGGGTGGCAGGACATAATGAGATTGGTGGTCTCGGCATAACCATTTGGAGTTGGGAAGAGGCAGTCCCTCAAAAGAAGAGAAGCGTTACTATTATCAGAATGAAGAAAGGGAAGTTGGACAGACAAAAACATCTCCTTCCATTACAACAATTGGAGAGCCAGGATTGAAGTTGAGAGCTTTGAACTTCTATTCCAATTCTCTTCTCATTCCTCTATTTATTCATTTAATGCATATTTATTGAACACTCTTTCAGGATTGTATTTAGCTGCAAGTCACAGAATCCCCAATCAATGGTGGCTTACATGGCAAAAGGTGTAGAGACAAGAGTTCATTGTTGGCATTATTTTCTAAAACCATACAGTTTCTCAGCTTCCCATCTCTCCCTGAGTCCTTTCCAAACCCCCATTCAAAATAAATCTTTCCCACATCTGTATTGCTGGAGCACCTTGTTCAACCATTGTAACACTGAATTACTTCATTCTATGAGGGCAGGCTGATACATTTTGCTTCCATTTAAATAAAAAATGAATAGGAAAAGATATTTTAATGAAATAAAAAAGAAATATACCTATATCATTGATTTTCAAAGATGCATAATTATTTCCCTACAAAAATCACCACAAACTTCAATATACTTCTGCCAGCGCTGCACTGGTTTTTGAAATCCATCTTTAAAAAATCAGTGTTTTGTTTTTAAAACCATTGCCTCACTGCAGACTTCACCTCTTTATCACAGATGAACCGCCTTGCCCAGCATCTTATTGTATTCACATCAGCCCAGTTTTCACCGTAAACAGCTTGCATTCATCTGTGAGTTTCAATTGGAGGAACTTCTTCGGCTGTTAAGAATTCAGTAATAGCACACTGTTTGAACCAAACATCTGAACACTCTTCCATTTCATTGTGCATTGGTTGAAAAACGTAAGCATCTGTGAGTTCAAGGTCAAGAATGATGGAGGGGAGATACCATGTGACTACACAGAACTGGTTACATCCAGATATGTATAATGTAACAAAGAAATATTATAGTAAAGGCAAAATTTAACAGCCTGCCCTCACACTTTGTGTTGAAATAAATTTGATGCACACATCTGAATTACCCATGCTGTTGGACAGCAGTTTCTGAGAGCACAGACTGAGTCTCAGTCATCTTTGTGGAATCCAGGTGCCAACTGTCCTGTCGTTTTCTGGGTCTGCCAGCTGCACATGCTCCTTGCTGGACCCAGAACGACCTTGAGTTCTGACAAAGTAAACCCATACCTAACGCGACAACATCAGTGAGCAAAGCAGACTTCACTGCAGGTTCTATCCAGGGGGTTTCACACAGAAAAACAACATTCAGATCCCCCATTGGACTCATTGGCTCACATTTTCTTCCTTCTGGATGGTCCCAAAGACTTCAAACTCCATTATCTTCCCCAAATTCATCTGTGCCCAACCCCATCTCCACACTGACACACCCAATCCCAGGCTCAGTAAAACAAAGTCCCATCTACATAATAGACCACCACCCCCACTCCACCCCCCCACCCACCATCTTAGTAGTGAAGGGTTTAAAATTAACAGAGAATATTAAATCATGCTTATCACAGTTAACATTTGTTGAATATTTATTATGCATAAGGTACTATTATCCCAACAAAGCATGTTTTATGATCTCCATTTTACAGTTAAGAAGAGGTTAAATATATAGCCCCATATCATGCAGCAGGAAGTAGGAACCAGAAATCTAACCCAGGCTTATTGAATCCAGAGCCTGGGCCCTTAATAATTAAACTCCACTAACCTCTAGTGCACCTGATGATCCAATGCCTTCCCTAGTGAGTGCATCAAAATGTTAGTTGAATTAAATTTACTTGCATTTCTAAAACCATCAGAACTACTCTCGCTTTTTTTTTTAAGATTCGCTTTATTGTTTTTGAGAGAACTATGTCAGCCGTGACATGGTCCCAATTCATACAGGTGAATGTGGGGCACCGTGGAAACCGAACTGGGGGCCTCCCTCATGGGAGATGAGCACCCCCACCACCGAGCCATCCCAGCAGCCACCAGCAGCAACCGCAGCCCAGCACTGGTCGGGGCCAGGACTTGATCTCCAGACCTCGCAGGTAACAAGGCAAGTGCTCAACCTGCTGAGCTAACCCAGCATCTCCACTCTTGCTTTTTATATGTTAGGGGTGTCCTACCTTTTGGCTTTTCAGGACCACAGTGAAAGAAGAAAAATTGTCTTGGGCTACGCATAAAATACACTAACACTAATGATAGCTGATGAGCTAAAAAGAAAAAGAAAAAAGAAAGAAGGAAGGAAGGAAGGAAGGAAGGAAGGAGAGAAAGAAAGAAAGAAAGAAAGAAAGAAAGAAAGAAAGAAAGAAAGAAAGAAAGAAAGAAAGAAAGAAAGAAAGAAAGAAAGAAAGAAAATCTCATAATGTTTTAAGAAAGTTTACGAATTTGCATTGGCCTGCATTTAAAGTCATCCTGGGCAGCATATGGCGCACAGGCTACAGTTAGGACAAGCTTGTTAAGTCTTTTTTATCCAGCTGCAAAAATTTATTTTTGAGGGGAAGCTGGGATGGCTCAGTGGGTTAAACGCTCGCTTTGCAGCCCTGAAGACTGAGAATCGAATCCCGACTCCGGCTCATGCAGACCCATATGCTGAAATGGGGTGTGCCCCCAGCTCAGTTCTTGCGGGGGCCTATGCGGGAGGCTCCCGGCTCAGTTTCTGCCCTGCGCAGCCCTGTGCCCACCTGTGGAGTGAAACTATATGGAAAACTGATGCTGTCAACTATGGAGACTGCTCTTGGCCCTCCCCCTTCTCTCTGTCTCTGTCTGTCTCTCTCTATCAAAAAACAAAATAAATCTTTAAAAAAAATTATATTTTTGTTTGTGAAATAGCAAAATATTCATTACAGGAAAAATGACATTGTCTTAAGAAAGTAGAAATTATAAGCATGTTACAATGGTTTGCTAGTTTTATTTTTTCCTGCTTTA
The DNA here is from genome assembly GCA_004027555.1 of Craseonycteris thonglongyai. NCBI lineage: Eukaryota > Metazoa > Chordata > Mammalia > Chiroptera > Craseonycteridae > Craseonycteris > Craseonycteris thonglongyai. The sequence goes on from PVKE010034805.1 coordinate 8,886, forward strand.
TTGAGATTAATTGGCAAATAAGTTGTATATATTTAAAGTGGACAACAAGATGATTTGATATGCCCAAGGATGTGAAATGATTAATGCAATGAAACTAATTAGCACAACCCTCAGCTCACACAGTTACCATTATTTTATGTGTGTTGAGAACACTTAAGATCTCCTCTCTTAGCGAATATTAAGTATATAATACAGTGTTATTAACTATAGTCACCCTGCTGTGCATTCATTCTCATGGATATCTAAAGCCTTCTGTTTTTACTGGTGTTAAGTGAGTGGATGAATGAACTAGGTTACTGACTATGCAACTCAGCTTTCTCGTCTGAAAATTCATTCATTCAATTGGTCTTTAATATTTATATCACCAGTTGGGCACCAGATAAACAACAATGAAGTGTAAGAAACACTCCCCGCCTTTAACGAATCTAGTGGAGCTAGTCACAGTCCAAAGAAGTGTTGAACTAGATAATATCAAAGGTCCCTTCTAGTTCCCAAATTCTGTGATTCTATTGAGTGAAAGGTTTGCTCTCCTTATACTGAGGTGGTAGATTTTTCCTCCCATCCTAAGCATTCAAATCACTGGGGTGGGGGTGGGGGGGCGGGGGGGGTTCTGATAAATTTTAAATAACTCTTGTCCTCCTGTTTTCTTCTCAGCCCCTCAAATCCCAATTTAACACTACGCAAGCCAGCTGATGATGAAGTATCCCCTACTCCAGAGCTGCATGTAGAGCTTCCCTCTTCACCTTTACCCAAGAGCTGCACATTCGACCTTTCACCTCTGTATCCCTCCTGTCTTGCCGTTCTCAATCAGAGCTGCACATTAGCATCACCCAGAGAGCTTTGTAAACACACTCAAGCCCAGCTCTCTGCCCCCCAGGGATTCAGATTTAATTGGTTTGGCATGAGACCCAGACATTGGTCTGGTTTTTGTTTTTGTTTTAATCTTCAATCGATGATTCTAATGTATAGCTAGAATTGAGAAGTACTGCACCTTTGAAACTGGAGAGTTTCTTTTCACCTGCTGGTTAAAATCCCACTCTGGGTTCTGGGACCAATTCTGTTCCCAGCCAGGGATAATCCAAGGAGCCTTAGACTAGCAGATCAGCAGCTCAGGGCTTAATCCCCCTGTGGCCTAGACTCCCAGTTCACTACGACAGGCTGTTGTTTCTTTTGATTAAGCTCCTATCCCAGAGGGACAGAAGAGTTAAAGAAAGGGCAACAGTTGCTGGGCAAGCCAAAGAACAGGTGTTCACTCTGATGCCCTCACCCACTGCTCAAACCTTTGTAACAAAGTTGTCCTGAATAAATCATGTCACTTGGTGACAGACATGGATAGGAAATTGTCTGACCAACCTCTCTCAGCATGCCTATGCCAAGCTGCCAGATATGTATCTCTATTTCACTACATACACTTCTGTTAGTGATACTTCAGTAACTTTCCCAGACATCTTATCTTTACTTTAACTTTCTTTCTCTTCTGCTCCCTCTTTTAACATGTACCTAGTTAATCCCTGAGTCTTTTCCTCTCCCTTAATCCATTTTTACAAACCTCTACTATCACAACTGTGATCATGCCTAAGCGTAAGACTAGTATCAGTGGTGTATTTAAACCAGGGAAAAGGGAAGCTACATTTTTTAAAGTGAAATTTTGATGTGAAAAGTAACAACTTCTAGAGTCCATAAAAGTGCTAATAAAAACGCTTCACAGTTCCCACCAAAGGTCTATATTCTCTTCTTCTTCTCAAATAAAACCTTTTCTTCAGAAACCAGGATTCAACATAAATGTTACTTTTAATGAATTTGGTTTTTGCTCTGATGCTTGTTTTACAACAGTTAGGTTTTTGCTATTTTTTCTTCTACTTTTTATAACACTCCATTTTGTGGATTATTCTCAGAACATTATCATCATCCAGGGGTCTCCAAACTACGGCCCGCGGGCCAAATGCAGCCCACAAGGCCCTCTCATCCGGCCCGTGGAGACCTTTTTATCTGAATAAAATAATATTAAATAAATAATTAAAACAACATCTATGTTTTGATTCTTTTTTATTTGGATCTCGAGTGTGTAGTCGGCCCCCAAACTGCTGTTTGATAGTTAATGCAGCCCCACGGGCTGAAAAGTTTGGAGACCCCTGAAAATACCATTGTCTTAATTGAAAATTCTATTAATACTATTAGTACCAAAGTTTTGGAGTCCTACTCATTTGTGAACTGAGGACTGCATGAATATATATGGCACCATGCTAGCACTCCCTTAGGTAAGAATCTGCTTTTTCTGTGTCACAGTGGATAGTGCTTAAACCTTTTAGTGCAATCGGCTGATATATCAGCTTTTGCATCTCGCGCGAAAAGAGCAGCAGGTCGATATATTGGCTCATAAGTAGACCATAGTTAAAAGCGCTATAATTTATTATATTTTTTCTTGTATGATGTATGACTGAAATAATTACATTTTTCAGAGGATGTTAAAGAATAGCATTATTATTAACTAATTCAATTTATATAAAACTAAAAAAAAACTCATATGGATATCTAAAACAATAACTTCATAATTTTTTTTCCTAAGGTGATACAATTTATTAAGTTACCCTTCGCATTTCTCTCTAGTACCACTGGCAGAAGGTAACCAGGGTAGCCAAGGTAAGAGGGTTAAGGTTTGCCAAAAGGAGAAGATAGACTATGAGGGCAGATTTTAATGACATCTGTTTCTGTTGATAAGATTGATGAAATCCCAGCCATTAATGAGGCAGAGAGAGTTGTTCTGTTCTTCAGGAGAATCTACTGTATATGATTTTACTAGTCAAGGGGAGTATCATGGTGCAGTATCCCTTATACCCACTTAATTACTATGGCAATCTGAAGAAGTAATTCCAATTACAGCTAGAACAATTCTCAGAAAAGTGCTTTTCAAATTTAAATATTTGCCTAATTAAAGATAAGTATTCTAAAATGTGTTTATTTTTCCTGACATTAAATATAAACAATAGTATTTAAATAAGATATAAACAGGTATTGGAAAATTGGAGAGTATAGTTGTATATGTGTTCTTTAAGTTCAAAATGTGCTAAGCAATTATATTTAATCTAAAAAAGCATATAATAAATGCTGTTCCAACTAAAATAATAGATAGATAAATAAACAAATAAATAAAATATAAGCCTTAGCTTGATTCTGTTCTCTGTTTTGACCAAGAATTGTGACTCTCTGCGAACAAAAGACAGAGTTTTTAAAGCACATGAAATAATATTTTTTCTATTATGTAGTGAAGTATGTGTTTTATACGATATCACAATCATGATTTATGATCTGTATGTATTTTTAGGACATATTTAAATTAGTCACTGCGAATCAGATATCCTAAGATCATTTAATTAATTACCTGCATTATCTAACCCCTACTTAAATGTCTTCTCTAGACATATTACTCCTACAGACTAAATTATTCATCTCACCAAACTTGCTAGGCTAACAAAGGTGCTTGGCTTTCTAGCTAACGTGCTATTGTGAAAGCAGGTGTTAGCTCAACAAATACCTTCTCTTTTATTAAAAGATAAGGGTGACGGACCATCATGTCTAAGAATAGATACTTGGAGCTTAAAATCTGTCAGACCATATGTTGTACAACTCCAAGATCCAGGAAACAAAGACATCCTTCTCCTGGGGGTATGTATTATTACAGTCATTCTAGGTCTAGAGGATCAGGTGCCAGTCCATTTGTATGACTGCAGTCCTTTAATCATCTAGGAGAAAATGGATATAAATTTCTGGGGGTGGTGAGGAAAAACAGTGAATTGGCACTGATCTGATGTGCATGCATTTTTATCTGTGTTGTGAGAATGCATATGACAATGTAAATCTTCTTTCGGTGTCCTTGAAATTTCTTTTAATAAACTCATTTTTCTTGTTTCTCATTGACAGTCAGTGGAATGACCACAAAAATATAGGATCTGAGGCAGTCTTCACCTATAAGCAAGATAACATTTTACGAGATGTAACTCTTTTCAATTCTTTTTCTGTATTGACATTTTAACATTTTTTGCTTGGTGGATATGTTAGTTCATCATTTTAAAGTTTAAAAACTTGTTTTAGAACTTTGAAATAAAGTTTCAAACCTACTGCCATAAATCTCCAAATACGTTTTATGTATATGGAGCACATTTTTCCATATTTTATCTAGTGCAAACTCAACCTTTTTCAGAAATTTGATTACAGTCTTACACTAGAATATCATTCTGAGACTGTGTACATAGTACATTGAAGCAATTTGGCAGTTACTCAATTTAGATGACAAACAGTTCCAACCTCCAAAGGGGATTCTATTCCACCTTTGTAACTATCAAATCTCCAGTTCTCTTTATAAGATTGCAGAGATCCAACCACATTGGCATATTTACAAAGCCAAACACTTTTAAAATGTTACGGTTAAGAAGTCCAAGTCTTCTCTAATTACTTGGCAATGATTGTGTAGGGTAGTTGTAAAGGTAGAAATGTCTGCTTTTTTGTTGTTTTGTTTTGGGTTTTTGTTTGTTTGTTTGTTTGTTTGTTTTGTCAACTAAGAAAATAACTTCGGTCCTTTTCAAGTGATAGAAGAGAAAGGAGAAAATGAAAAGTAGTACCAGATAATGTATTTCTTCTAGGACATGAAACTGTATTTCTTTTAATTTTTAAAATTGTGTGTGTGCGTGTATATGTGTGTATGTAAAGAAAGGTTTACATACACATGATACAAAGATACAAAAGAATATACAATAAAAACTTAAGTCTTTCTCCTTTTCCTCAGTTACTCAATTCCCCTCTCTGGAGGCATATACCGTACCCAGTTTCTTGAAGATTCTCCCAACAATAATCCATGCATTCTCCAACATACATGTATAAATTTCCTCTTTCCATTCCCCCCCCCTTTTTCTTTCTTTCTTCTTCCTTCTTACTCACCTTACACACAAAAGGCAGCATACTATATATTCCTCTCTGTTCCTTGAGTTTTTAATCTCAAAGGTTTTTCCAAATCAGCACATATAAAAGTCATTCAAGTTACTAGTAGTCCACTGTTTGAGTACTCATATACCACAATTCATCTAAACAAACTCTTAATAATGAGTGCTTACTAATGTTTCCCACCCATTACTATTACAAATATTCTGCAACAAATATTTCATTTGCACATATTTTGTGTTGCACATATGCAAAATTATCTTTAGAATGAAACCTAGGAACTGAAAGTATTGGACCGTAGAGCGTGAGCATGTTTAATTTACACAAATAGAACCATATTGCCCTCCATGAAAGTTGTACCAATTTTTACTCCCAACAGTAATGTATGAGAAAGAAGCAATGGTTTTTCTTTTTGTTTGTTTGTTTTTATTGTTAAATTTATTGAGATGACATTGGTTTATAACAAATACATAGTTTTAAGGTGTACAATTCTACATTGCATTGTCTATACATTGCATTATGTGCTCACCACACAGAATCAGCTCTCCCTCCATCACCATATATTTGATGCCCCCTCCCTACTCCCCCACCCTTCCCGCTTTCCCACCCACCTTCCCCTTTACCCTCATGTAACCACTAAACTGACTGTATCCATGAGTTTTTGTTTCTTTGTTACTTTGAATTTTATATTCTACCTATAAGTGAGGTCATATGTTTCTTGATTCTTTCAGTCTGACTTATTTCCCTTAATAAGATGGTTTCAAGTCCGTTCATGTTGTCACAAATGACTGTATTTCATCTTTGCTTATCACTGAGTGTATTCCTTTGTGTAAGTGTACCACAACTTCTTTATCCAGTCATCTATCAAAGGACACTTTGGCTGTTTCCACGACTTGGCCACCATGAACAGTGCTGCAATGAACATTGGGGTACATATATCTTTGCAGATTAAGGTTGTCAAGTTTTGGGGGTAGATACCAAGGAGAGGGATTGCTGGATCATATGGTAATTCCATTCCTGATATTTTGAGGAATCTCCATACAGCTTTCCATAGTGGTTGTAGCAATTTACATTCCCACCAACAGTGTATGGAGGGTTCCTTTATCGCCACAGCTTTCTAGCACTTGTTTTTCCTTGTCTTGTTGATTATAGCCATTCTAACAGGTGTGAGGTTGTATCTCATTGTGGTTTTAATTTGCATTGCCCTAATTGCTAGTGATGTTGAGCATTTTTTTCATGTATCTGTTGGCTGCTTGTAAGTCTTCAGGAGAGAAGGGCCTGTTTAGGTGTTCTGCTCATTTTTTAATTGGATCTTTTGTTTTTATCGTTATTGATTTTTATGCATTCTTTATATATTTTAGATATTAGGCCCTTATCAGAGGTATTATTGGCAAATATTTTCTCCCATTCAGTTTGTTTCCTTTTTACTTTGTTGATGGTGTCCTTTGCTGTACAGAAGCTTTTTAGTTTGATATAGTCCCATCCATTTACTCTTGCTTTTACTTTCCTTGCTTTTGGGATCAAGTTCAGAAAGTGCTCTCTGAGCCAAAGGTCTATAAGTTTAGTAACAATGTTTTCTTCTATGCACTTTATTGTTTTGGGTCTTATGTGGAGGTCTTTAATCCACTTTGAGTTAATTTTGGTAGATGGTAACAGTTCCCAGTCAAGATTCATTCTTTCGCATATGGTTTTCCAATTTTCCCAGCACCATTTACTGAAGAGGCTTTCTTTTCTCCGTTGTATATTTTTTGTGCCTTTGTCAAAAATTAACTGTCCATATATTAGTGGGTTTATTTCTGGGTTTTTTATTCTGGTCCATTGGTCTGTATGTCTATTTTTCTGCCAATATAAAGCTGTTTTGATTATTGATGCTTTGTAATATAGACTGAAGTCAGGAAGCGTGATGTCTCCAGCCTTATTCTTTTTTCGGAGAATTACTTTGGTGATTCGGAGTCTTTTGTGGTTTCATATGAATCTGATGATTTTTTAAATCTATTTCTTGAAAGAATGTCTGTGGGATTTTAATGGGAATTGCATTAAATCTGTATATTGCTTTGGGTAATATGGTCATTTTAACTATGTTGATTCTTCCAACCCGTGAACACAAAATATCTTTCCATTTCTTTGTATCTTCTTCAATTTCTTTTAATAGTGTATTATAGTTTTCCATGTATAAGTTCTTCATGTTTTTTATTATGTTTATTCCTAAGTATTTTATTCTTTTTATTTTTATCACAAAAGGTATTGTTTTTCTCATTTCTTTTTTGAAGTTTTGTTGTTTGTATATAAAAGTGGTGTGGATGTTTGTACATTGATTTTGTATCCTGCAACTTTACTGTATTCATTTATTATATCTAATAATTTTCTGGTGGAATCTTTAAGATTTTCTATATAAAGGATCATGTCATCTGCAAAAAGTGACAGTTTAACTTCTTCACTCCCAATATGGATGTCTTTTATTTCTTTCTCCTAAACTATGTTGAATAGCAGTGGTGACAGGGGACATCCCTGTTTTGTTCTTAATTTTAGAAGAAAAGGGTTCAGTTTTTCCCCATTTAGTATGACATTCACTCAGGGATTGTCATATATGGTCTTTATTATTTTGAGGTACTTTCCTTCTATGCCCATTTTATTAACTGTTTTGATCATAAATGGATGTTGTATCTTGTTGAATGCTTTTCTTTTTTGTATCAATTGATATAATTATATGGTTTTTATCTTTTATTTTGTTTATATGGTATATTGCATTCATCAATTTGCACATGTTGAACCATCCTTGTGCCCCGGGAAAAAAATCCCACTTGATCGTGATGTGTAATTTGTTTTTAATGCATTGTTGTATTCTATTTGTTAGTATTTTGCTTAGGATTTTTGCATTGGTGTTCATCAAAGGTATTGGTCTATAGTTTTCTCCTTTTTGTGACATCCTTAGCAGGCTTTGGATTAGGGTAATGTTGGCCTTGTAGAATAAGTTGGAAAGTATTGCATCTTCTTCAATTTTCTGGAAAAGTATGAGGAGGAGGAGGATATGTGTTAATTCCTCTTTAAATGCCTGGTAAAACTCATTAATGAGACCATCTGCTACTGGACTCTTGCTTTTGGAGAGGTTTTGGATGATTATTTCAATATCTTTACTGTTGATTGGTCTGTTTAGATTATGCAGTTCTTCTTGATTCAGTCTAGGTAGACTATGTTTGTAAGAACTTGTCCATTTCTTCTAGGTTGCAAAATTTGGGGGCATATAGACCTTCATGGTATTCTTGTATGATCCTTTGTATTTCTGTGCTGTCACTTATAATTTCCTCTCCTTTGTTTCTAATTTGGATTATTTGTTATAGTTTCTATTTTTCCCTTGGTGAGCCTAGCCAAGGGGTTTTCAATTTTTTTTTTT
>PVKE010034806.1:0-17201 GCA_004027555.1 Craseonycteris thonglongyai
CTCACTGGAGCCTTGAGTCCAAAGTTTTTACCTGGGTTCTATCATGTAGGCATGGTTGACAGACCATGTGGCTGGGACCATATCATTTCCCCTGCTCCATAATTCACATAGTTAGACTATCTGGGATGGCCCATAGCTTCCAGGTATACAAAGACACTTTGATGAGGCAGGGAATCCAAGCATTTAGAGATTGCCTTGCTGGAACGGAAGTCAAAAGCCTGACCTTTCTTTGGGCAAGGCTAACTTTGTCGTATTGCACACTTCTACAGGAGACATTTCTAAAATTCTTTTTCAGGGCTCTGTGTTGACAGAGCTCTGCTATCCCCCTTCTTGTCTACCACTTACATACTCATTCTCTGCTTCTCCTGTGCCCCTACCAACTGGTTCAAAACCTTTAGCTCAAATTTCTAAGAGAAAATATTGGTCTTGTTTATCACCATAATATGTGATACTGCGGAAGATTTGTTAATTACCTCTTGATGGGCTTCTAACAAACCCCCAAGATTCTCCATTTGGTTTGTGAATAGATAAGATCATAGCCCCCATCCAATCACTGATGGCCAAGAACAGTGGATCATTGGTATATAATCAATGCAAACATCATAAATAATTGCCTTAAATTCTCTCATTTGCATAACAAAATTTTGCATGCCATGGAATACCTGATTTGTTAGTGTCAGGTGTGGAGGGCTCAGTATGAATAGCAACTAAAATTCAGGTTGATAATAGAGTAGTTTTATTTCTAGGGCACATGAGGAAACATGCTCTTTTGCTTCATAGCCACACTATTGATCTTTGGCTTTGAACCTTGTATAAATGACATTTACAATCTATATTTGTCACTGAGAATCAAAATTATGCCAATTTAAGATAAATAATGTGTTTGGTATTCAGCAGGTATAATATGTATCTTTAATAATTTTTTGCAATGAGAGAAATAGAAAAGCTTATGTCCTATTATGAAATGTCAAAAGTAATATTTGATTTTATTATGATAAAAAAAATAGGTATCCTAGTGTTATGGACTGAACTGTATTAGCCTAAAATTCATATACAGAAGACTTAACTCTAAAGTGGCCCTATTTGGAGATAGGGCCTATAAAAAGGTAGTAAAGTTTAAATGAGGTCACAAGGTGTGACGCTAATCTGATAGAAGTAACTTCCTTATAAGAAGAGAAAAAGACACTAGCATTGTCTTTCACACACTACAAAGGTAAGTCCACATGAGGATTCAGTAAGAAGGAAGCCATCTGCAAGCCAGAGTTCGCACAAGAAAGAAAATTTGTTAGAAACTGAACCTGAGATCTTTATTCTTCAGAACAGTGAAAAGCTACTCAGTTTGTGTTATTTTGTTATGGTATCCTGAGCAGACTAATACATCTCAAGTTATGGACTAAGTAAATAACTAAATAAATAACCTCACTAATAGTGCTATGGAACATAAACTTAGCGTTCATTAATAAACAAAAAAAGTTAGGAAAAACAAGGATTTGAGCCCATTTTACTTTCAGAAAAATTATTTTCACTCCTCAATATATACTCAAAATTTTTCAGTGAAGACCTTTGAAATTAAAAAGATTTTGATTAGGACTGCAAATTTTATATAATTTTGTGTTATTGATGTATTATGATTTTTCATCTTTTGTGAAGACATTTGGAAACCTTTCATTTACCACACATTCTGAATGAGAAATCATATGAAGATCCAAGCTCAGTGAAGCAGCAAAAAGCATTAGTGAGTGAGAACAATTCACCATGTGACCATCTGTTCTACATTCTGAATTCAAGAAACTTGGCAAGTCTATGAAAAACATCATGGGTGAACATCTCTTTAATTATATATCTTTTACTGCCAGATATATTGATTTTCAATTGTATTTCAATGAGGCATTAGTGATCACTAGTGAGACAAATCCAAGATCCTAAAGGATATGTACTATATCACAGATTTCTTTTTCATATTTAAAGGCAACATCAAATTTATAACACTTTGCTTAGAAATTTATTTGTTTATGTTACATACTTTGTGAGTATTGTGATACCTCATAAATTTGCATATTAGCTAGAATCTCCTGCTAGGAAAATAATATGGTGGTTAACTTAATTTGCATTTCTTTACTGAAGATATTAGGCTTTGCATTTTTGTGTCACTATATATGTATATATTTCATGCATTTTATAAAACCTCTTCCTGACAGGAATGAGTTAGAGTGGGAAGGTCTGATCATGACCTGACATTTTCAGTATGCATATAGTTACAGAAGTGGAATTATTTTAGAGGTATCTGGACAAATGTTCTGATATAAGAAACATACCTATAGACCAAGGCACTATAATTACTTGAAGCGACGTCAATGTCTTGCATTGACCAGAACTGGAGATCTAGGAGGGATGAGGTCACTGTTCAGAGGTCAGGAGAAAAGATTGAGTTGATTTTCCTCTCTTTTTTACTTTGAGACTCTAAGATTTATGGGGGTGGAGATTTGGTCTCTTTGTTTACTGCTTTATTCCCGGAGCCTATATTTGCTCATGTATGTTGTAATTATTCAAGAAGTAGTTTTGACTCATTGACTGGAAGAAAGTAAAACCAAATGCCATTCCCACTGCTCTGAGAAAAAAGAAAAAGATCAGAAATAAACTAACTTGCTGAGACTTTTTCTCTCTTTAAGCCAACTGTCATCTTGGCTAGAATGACTCAAGAGACAATGTCTGGAGATAACTGGGCCATACATGACAGTATCACATTCTCTTTAAGTCAGGGGGGAAAAAAATTAGACATCTCTACTACAGTTTGCTACATCTTCTTACAAATAATAATAATTAAAAAAAAATTAAGAAGCAAAGAAGGCAGAACACCCTGATATTAAATATTAGTAACTCAGGGTGCTACAGAGCACCTCAGGTGAGACAAGTGGAATGGGGCATGTGCCATGCCAGACATAAAGAGATGCCTGGAAAGACAGCCTTGACTGGAAGATTGTGTCTCAGCTGGTGAGGAACCATTTTACTGCTCAACACATGCACTCTGCTGAGAGAGAGAACAAAACATTTCCAGTTCTTAGAACACTGTGGTTTCCTTAACAGGGTTTTCCCAGGAGTTACTCATTGTGCCAATGGAGACAGCAGGAGAGGAAACTTCATTTATCTGACATTTGGATACGGTCTTTTCCAAGAGATCTAGTAACAGAGGAGAGGCCACAAATTGGTACTGGAATGCATTCAGCCTGCTGCTGGGCAGAAGGCAACTGCATAGCTTTAGGGTAGATGGAAATTCACAATAAAATGGCAAGCATTACTTGGAAAAATTGAACATGCAAACTAGATGATATTTCAAACTAAATTTATAATATCAGTGATAATTAAAATTGCTCTGATATTGCTAAAATTTCAATATAGAAGGGGCTTACAGAACAACAATCTGAACAGGAGAAGGCAACTCCAAGCTGAGTTTGAATACCACTACTACTTAGAAGGTATTTTATAGACAAAAAATAGTGTAAAGATGCCTTTATTGATATTTATAAAATATCGAGAAATATAGATTCTCCTTCATAAGGAATGTTTGTTTGTTTTTAAGATTTATTTTATTGTTTTTGACAGAGAGAGAGATATGGGGGAGGGCCCCGAGCAGTCTCCATAGTTGTACATCATCAGCTTTTTTTCTACATAGTTTCTGGGGGCAAGAATTGAACTATGGGCCTCCTGCATGGGAAGCACACCCCAGTTCAGCATATGGATTCACACGAGCCAGGGCTGGGATTTGATCCTCAGTCGCTTGGGCTACAAAGCGAGCACTTAACCCATTGAGCCATCTTGGCTTCCCTGGAATGTTATTTTTTATCTGTTGGCTTGGTTTGAAGGGTTGATGGTAATTCCACTGATTACTAGCAATATAAAATGATGAGTGTAAACAATATTTTTAATGATAAAAGTCATGGTTGAAAGCATGTTGACAAGGGACCAGAAGTGACATGTGTGGAGCCACTTTCAACTAAATATCAAGATCAAGCATCACTAAAGTTATGGTGAAAATCTAAGTGAAAATGTGATTATATTTATATGTTGCTTTCTCAAAAAATATACTCATTGTATATGCTAAATTATGTTATAAAACCTGAAGAAAAATAAACACACTGGCATAAATACTGAACATATTAATGTGGAGCTATTAAGAATTAAAATACAACACTTTGATGTTTAATGTGATTTTTCAATATACATTGGCTCCATTATTTTCTTTGTATAGGAAATAAACAAGCCTCTGCTCAACTTGCCCCAGACATCCTCAGAAAAGATAACTGATGGCACTTCCCTTAAAGAATATTCGATCTTATCTACCTGCCAAATTTACAAAATTCTGTCTGAATATTTTACCTTTTATCACTCTGTGGCCAGTACACATTTGTTGAGTTGAATGTACAGGTATGGTCTCAGGATAGTTGAAAGAGTCTGATCATTTTATTAGTTTTTACCTTGTTAAGGTACTTCCTTATTTTTAACCTTAGCCCTCTTTTTTTTTTTTTTTTTTTTAACCTCTATTGGCCCAGGCTGATGGAGATAGAAGTCATATGCAGATATATTCACATTTTAATCATTATTCCTGCTATCAGTTTATATTGCTGTCAAATACCAACTAGCCTGTTTATTGATTGCAATTAATCTTAGCTAAATGTTTAGAAATTGGATTCTTGGTTTAGTCCGAAGTTTTTTAGTAAATATTAATTATTTAACATTGATTAATTATCATTAATGTTTCTGTGTATTGATAGCTTAATAAATCTTGCAGTTGATGGAATTAGAGATATATTTTTGGTAGCTTGATCTTTCAGCAATTGCTAAAATAACTTCAAATGAAAGGGGATGTATTTTGTGTTATTTTCTATTCCATTATAGAGTTCTTATATTTTAAGCCTCTGGAAAAACAAGTTAGAGTTAAAAAACAAACAAACAAACCGAAGGGGGTGGTTTATAATCAGAATAAAGTGTGCAAGCAAAAGAATGTATTTCACATTAAGTTAGCTACAAACCGTTGATACATTCAGAACACATAGGAAAGTGAGAGGATGCCATGGTAAAATGCTAGAGATTCAGATGATGAAGAACTAGAGAATTAGGGCTTTATCATATGAGGACAGGCTTTGTGCCAGGAGAGTATAGTCAGATTTGAATATTACAAAGATCACTCTAAGAAAATGTAGATGGTGTATTGATGCAGGGATGTGAACTGTGTAGGTAATTATGATTGAACTATTAATCTTGGCAAAAAATAAACTTAAATAGTTAAAAATAAGATAGAAAACAAAGCATATTTGAAAACCATTTAGGGGACAAGAATGACAAAGAATTCCATATTTCTAACTGAAAAAATCAGCAATAATTAATGATATTTACAAAAATGTGTAATTCAATGATAAGGAAGAGCAGACAGGGAAATGAGGGAGGTGAAAGGATGAGTTCAAAGTCATGTTAAGTCCGTGGTTCAAATGGAGAGCTCCGGTGCGGATATTCAGGTAAGAGATCAAAATGATGATATAATAGAAGGAAGTCTAGGCTAGAAATATTGTGAAGCAATGTAAATGAGAAATAAAGGGAACATGAACAAAGGTAGTAGCAACGGAAGTAGTGAAAATTAAACAGAATTAAAAGATATATTGAAGTTAGATTCAATAAGATTAGTGCCAAATTGATTTAACATTAGAAAAATCTATTGCTCTTACCAAACACCAGAGCCAGTGCTGTTAAAGGTATGTAATTCTGCAAATACAACTTCTAACCTTTAAACATAACTGTTATTAAAATTTCATTTTATAGACATTTTTTTCTATATAAGACTATTAAATGTGAACTGTAGGTCAAAGCACATGTTACCCATTTTAAGTATCAAAACATCTAGTACTATGTAATGGCCTATATGTGTGTATTGAGCCAAACTGATATAGCTGTGCTGCAACTTTCTTCGGCATATCATTTTTCAGCATACACTTACTAAATCAATGCTATGATCAGGTCCTGTGTTTTTTGCTAAGGATAAAATGATAAAAAATAATACTGTTATGTTCATAAAGTTTAGTTTAGAAAAACCAAAACAGATAGAAGATGCTAATTGTTACGATAGACGCAAGTACAGAATGATATGAAATCATAGAACATGGATGTATCACCTACTAGTTATCTTCTCATAGGTGATGACATATAAGCCAAATGTTAGTGTTGAATAGGCGTTAGCCAGGTTTGTTGGGGAGTGGGTGTACAGTTGCAATCATTAAAGGCATGAGAATCATCCTGTGTGAACAGGAAGTAGGGGTGAGGAGATCATAGATTTCTGTGAGTAACACTGGCAAAATAGTGAGATGATGGAAGGGGGAGAGAGGAGAGAATAATGAACCCTGAAGTTGAATATTCAGGTAGGACAATTAAGTCTCTATTCTGTGCTTGGGAATCTAAATAAGAGAAAAAAATAAGAAGAAAAGATTGTTTCAGTGACTAAGTTATAAGTTCAACAATGGACTCATTAAGCTGGGCATGAGTATTATTTAGGGTAGGCTAATACTAGAATAAATAACCATTTCAGTAGCTTAATCTAATTAAAGTTTTTTTTTTCTTTCACCACTATCACAACCCAATGATGGATATTTGGGGAGGGTCAATGCTCACTACAGCCATTCAAGCACCAAGTATCTTTCCATCCATTAGTTCATCCTCTTTCAGATCCTTGGACTTATCTCTATGGAGCTTGTGGGTGAGCAAAAAATGGAAATACATAATAAGATATATTTATGGGTCAGAGCTATAAAGGGAATGTATTACATTAATATACATTGTATTGATCAGAAGTTAATCACATGGTTATTTGTAACTCTGCTGGAATGTGAAGAATTTAGCCTATCTAGATGTCCTATAGGGAAAGGTTAAAGAATTGAGCAAACAAATTTCTGTTTGTGAGATAGGCAAGTAGAAATAATAAGTCGATGGCTAAGTTTGAAATTTGTTAATATACTTAAGAGTCCTGAATATAAAACAGTGGTTGTTTAAATCATTTTAAATAATGGAAGTGAATAAAATCTCCAAATATATTGAAAACAAAACAAAACAGCAACAACAACAAACCTGAGTTTCAACATTTGATGGATATACTAAAAAAATAAAATAAAATAAACTGAATATAAATGGCCAGAAAAGTCAATGAAAGACTAGGAGAGAGACAGTGAAAGACTAGGAGAGAAACAGTCAAATATATCAAAGGAGAAAAGAATTTTGAGAGGATTATAAATTATAGGGCAGCTAAGTAGAAAACATTTGCTGCATTCTAAAACTTTAACTACCTCAGTTGGTATGAACACATCACGTATGTTAGATGGTTGGGTGATTTATACCGTCTCAACTTGTTTTAAAATTTAAAATGATAAAATTTTCTTCTAACTTAATTACTGAGGTTTTAAATTAGTTTTAACAAAAGCTTAACTCTCATCTATAGTCACTTTTCTCAGATAAATTTTGTGTGTGACATCTTTCTCAAAAAGACAAAAAAAAAATATATCAATAGAAAACACTTCTAATTCTATCTGCCTTTTATGTTTATAACCTATTAAATAGGAAATAGAATGTACATTTTATAGTTAATAGCAGCTCTTTTGTAGATTCAAATTATATGTAAATTAGTATACATTCTTCACATGTATACTCATATATGTTTATATACAAATATATGTATCTACATAATTCTTCATGAAGACATCTAGTTAAATTTAAAATAGTGAAAGAAAAAGCAAATTATGTAAATTCCTTGCCAAAACCCTCAAGATTATGTTTTAAATTATGAAAACCCTTGATGCTACTGTTAAAAAATTGTGTAGTTTCTGGGATGGCTCAGCGGGTTAAGTGCTTGCTTTGCAGCCCCAGAGACAGAATCGAATCCCAGCCCCGACCCAGGTGGACCCATATGCTGAACTGGGGAGTGCCCCCAGTTCGGATCTCACCAGGGTGAGACCCTGGCCCAGTTCCTGTCCTGTGCAGCCCCGTGCCCACCTGTGGAATGAAACTATGTGGAAAAACCAATGATGTGCAACTATGGAGGCTGTTCTGGGCCCTAACCCTTCTCCCTGTCTCTGTAGCTCTCTCTCTTGTTCTCTCTCTCTCTCTCTCTGTCAAAAACAATAAAAATAAATTTAAAAAAGAAAATGAAATAAAAAAAATAAAGTTAAAAAAATTGTGTAGTTTCAAGGAGCAGTAAATCCAATGAAAAACAAAACCACAGGTATTGATCTCACAGTATATGCCAAGCACTATAGTCCATGATACATTTGGATTATCTCACTGAATGTAACTTCATATAATTGCTTATGTACTATGACCTCCATACACTTAACTATATTTTATATACGTGAAAGAGATTAAATTTGTTAAATATCTTGCCTAAGATAATAAATTCCACTTTGGTGGCTAAGCCAGGTTGTAGGCTCAAGCACTTTGACTTTAGAACTTATGTTTTTAACCACAGCAGACTGTGAAGTATTTTTTAAAAACAAGAAAGCTGACGAGTGCTCCTCCCTCAACATCTGTGGTATCTGAGAAGAAAAATCTTTTTTTTTTCCATTTTCATCTGAATGATGTCATTTTATTAGAGAATTCTCAAAAAGCCAATAGACAAGTTTGAGTATTGAGCATTTGTTATTGTGAAGCAGTATACTTATATTTTTTTACAATTTACAATATTGAAAAACACTAAAAAGAAAATTTCCCTAATGTTTGAGTTGTTGTGGTTTTTATCTTTTAAGGGCAGGAACAAAAAAGTACACAAAGAACACAAGAAGGTGATATCTCTACTATATATATTTTTTAAGATTTATTTTATTATTTGAGAGAAGGTAGGAGAGAGAGACAGAGAGAAGTGGGGAGGAGCCCAGAGCAGTTGCCATAGTTGTATGTCATTAGTTGTGACATAATTTCATTTCACGCAGGTGGATATGGGGCTATGTGAGTAGGAACGGAACTGGGTGCCTCCTGCATGGGAAATGAGAACCCTCTCTGCCATCCCAGGGGTTACAGTTGCACTGCAGTTCGGAATATGGGTTTACAGGGGCTGAGGCCAAAATTCAATCCCCTGACCTTGCAGTTGCAAGGTAAGAGCTTAACCTGCTGAACTATCCTGGCATCCCATGTGTCTTTCATCTTAAAGTGAGAATCACAGGACCTTTGAAAATTATTGTCATAAGTTAGTTCTTAGTCTTTTCAAAGTCAGTGATTTGGGATTCATATAAATACTTTACATAATCAAGATACTGCAAAATTTCTCATCTCTCACTAACTTTTCATCCATCGGGCCCTTAATTTTTTCTGTACTCAACTGAGATTTGACATCTATCACCATAGTCCCTGCCCTGCTTAATTCTCTTACCGGTAGTCCAACATTGCACTTTTCTTCATCATTGTACTTGCTTGCTTGAACCACATTCCTAGTTAACTCATCTGTTCATGAGCTCTGAACCTTGCACCCACCAGAGCTGGATGTGGCTGAAGATAAACATTGTTGTGCTAAGTGGTCTCACTTTAAATTCACGATTAAGTGGGCCCTTCATGTTGCTGGACTATGGTATTGTACAGGTATTTGTTCATTTTCCTAGAGGACTTTATATACATTCTCCTCAAACTTTCATCACCTTTACTTCCATTCTCATTTACAGTTGCTCACCTTTCTTCTCGATTTCATTTAGGAAATACAAACACACAAAAGAGAATTTTCACATCTAATGACTATCTGAATTATTTCCATAAAGGAATTATTTTGCTATTCTGTCTAAGCAAAAACTAACTCCCTCTTCTGGGTATGAGGCTTCATCCACTTTTATCTACAACACTCAAGAAAATCTCTCTAGCAAGTTTGCTATCCTTGTTGAATCATCAGATTGTCCTTGTCTTGTCCATCTTTCTCATTAGTATATGAACATTGTTATTGTTTTTCTGCCCGTAAAAAGCTGTTCCTTAACAATTTTTTCAAAATGTTGATATACAGTAAACCTGGATAATGAGTGTTTGTGGGTACATTATACAAGTCTCTCTTATGTTTTTATACATTTAAAAATCAACAATGTAAAAGCAAAATTGAAAACAAAAAGACCTCTGTTGACCTTTCTATACCTTTTGACATAGCACGCCACTTCTCTTATTCACATTTACTTTTTATCATTCTTCAAATCTGTTCTCTTAGCAAATTCTGTCATTTTTAGTTTCAAAATATATCCGGAATCAACTACCACCTCTGCTGCTGTCTACCTGTCTGGCCTTAATCACCACCAGCTCTCATTTAAATTATTTCAATAACCTCCTAATCTCTTCAATCTATCATCATGAAAATAGAATCAATCTTTTGGAAGCATAGTCAGATTGTGTCGAACTTCTGCTTCAAACTGTTTATTACTTCAAACTTTCCATTTCATAATAAAGTGCTTTACAACTTTATGCTTTACAACTTCACTACCTGAAGTGTGGTGTATCACCTGTGGGCTTGTAAAATTCAGAACCTCAGGTTCCAGCCCATACTAACTGAACTAGAAGCTACATTATACCATAGTTAGACACCAGGATTCACATGCACATTGTTTGGGCAAGAACCTACACAGCCTGCAGTGCATCTCTCCCACAGTCCTGATAGCATCTCCTATTATTCTGACCCTCACTTACTCTCTTCCAGCTATAGTTTAACCTTTTCACTATTCCTTAAACATAATGGGCATATTTGTATCTCAGGACCTTTGTTTTACCCTTTCTTCTGCCTGGATAACTCTTAAGAACTCTGCATGGCTGGGTTTTCACTCAAAGATCTCAATCTTTCCTTGGCTACCCTCTGTAAAATTTCACCCACAACCTTTGCCCTTCCCCCCACCTTTATTCTTTCCCCACTGTTTTCTTACTTTTTACTATTGAATTAATCATCACCTAACACAGAAGATATTTTATTCAATCATTTGGTTCGTTGTTTGTATTTTCTCATTATAATGTAAAATCTGTGAGCATTACATCTTATTTTTCTGACCCACCTCCACTCCCACCTCTTCAGTACTGCCTAGCAATGTGATTACTCCAGCATCTGAAAGATGTCTGGCAAGTATATCACATTTAATAACGATTTGTTGAATGAACAAACACTTCTTCTTTACTTTGTCATGTATCCCTTGTGGAAAATATTCTTCAAGACCTTTGTCGCATTAAACTCAATCTTTTTCTTCAAGCATTGTTGCTATCATGGACTCATTTTCATGCCTTTCCCATCCTGGAAATATCTGACAAACCAAAGTTTTTCATGGCCTAAGTCATCTTCCTCCACAAAGCAAGGCTAGACAAAGACAAAGCTGAGTTGCCAGTGTATAAAGCAGGGTCAGCTGCCTCAAATGCTCACTCAATACCATCCAACAGTTTTATCGTATTTTGCTATTAAGACTGTTTTTCCATCTTTTAACTACCAAATAGCTATTTATTCTCTTATGCAGAGCAGTTTCCCTGATACTTTTCTCACTCCAGATTAAAGGGGCTCATTTGGTTACTAAAAACACCCACTGTTTTACTCTTATAGCATCAATGTTCCCCCCAAAGAAATTCTGCAATCAGTCTTGAAAGTAACTATTTTCCCACCAATATACATGAAAGAAAAATTGATGTAGCAATTTAAAACTTCATAAATTTTTGAATAATGTACAAAAATTATTTTCTCAGCTTATACACAGTTTCAAAATGATGATGAATAATAACATGTTAATAAAATGTATCTTTAAGATTAATATTCCTTTGACAATGATATGTTTTAAAAAATATTACAATTTCATAGATAGATGTGCAGGCCCTAGAGATCCCATTATTTTATAATCTCATTGAGAAAGTAAATATTTAAATATATATAAAAATATGACTTAAATACAAATTATTTAGGTCCCATGATTAGGCTAAGAAAGATTTTTTTTAACATTTAAAATATTGTATTTTCTTCTCTTTCCTATCAGAGTTCTTTGAGAAGTTTTGTTTAAACATTTCCTTTTTTTTCTATTTCTATGTAATTTAAGTCATTAATTATTATTATTAATGATAAATAGAATGTAAAATTACATTTTAAAATATAATGGCTTTTCAAATTCTAAAAATAGATTTATTTTCTATTAAAGATAGAATGATAAAATAGACTTATTTCATAGATACAATTTATGTTAGTGATGAGGTAACGTGAAATTTGTAAACTGAAAAATCAATGAACTATTATATGATCAGAACAATTTTGCTGCAAGTGGCATCAATGAACTTGAACTACCTCTACCAAAGAAGAGTAATTTATTAGTTAACATAACCATGGTAAGGACAGAGTTGTAATAGGAGCTCAGGCATAAGCATTATCCTCTTCTTTCTGCTTTTCTCTTTCTGTTGACTTCTCCCATACTTGCCAGATACAACATTACTGGCCATCTTCATATTTAAGTTTTCTAATATATGAGGCTACAGAGGAGATACAAGTTCTTGTACATTGTCCAAAGTTTATAAATGCCAAGGAAAGATTCTTATTGGTCCTGCTTAAGTCAGATAGTAACTCCACTAATAATAAATTACAGTGAAGAGGGTATTAGAATCTGTAAAAAGATGGAAGCTTCCTTTGGAACTATATAGTTAGTATTGGGGCAAGGCAACTGCTAGAACGCATTGGTGAGAGGGTGGTGCACGTGTGGTTAATTACTGCACTGGGCAGACAAAACAAAACACAAAACAACAGATGTTTTTGAACAACTATTTGTTTTGTCTTCCTACTTTCTAATTGGAGACCATTGTCCTAGAAGCTTAATTGCACATACCCGTTTTTTTGTTGTTGTTGCTGTTCTTTTTTGTAGCACAATAAAAGGACTTCCAAAGTTTTAAGGCTGTGAACAGAACTGTTTAACTCATATGTATCGTCAAAGTCACAGAGAAGAAAACTTAGGTTAGTTTCAAAAAAAAAAAAAGCTGTTCACTTGAAGCAACTTACAGGGGTTATAAACCTTTCCCAAGACAAGTATTTATAACTTTGAGATAAGATTATGGACTGAAGATTTGTAACCCCCCCCACCCCAAATTCTTATGTTGAAATCTAACCTCCATATGAAGGTATCTAGAGGGGAGCCTTTGGGAGGTGATTGGATCATGAAGTGGAGCCTTCATGGATGGGATTTGTGCCCTTACAAGAAGAGGCCAGAGAACCAGCTTCCTCTTCTTCCATCATGTGAAGACACGGAAGCCAGCAGTTTATAACCCTGAGGAGTGTTCCCACCAGGAACCCACTACGCTGCCACCAATTTCTCATATTTCTGACCTCCAGAACTACGTGCAAATAAGTTTCTATTGTTGATAATCCACTTAGTTTATCTTATATTGCAATAGCAGCCCAAGTGAATTGAGATATATGATTACTAAATTGATATCAAAGAAAGCAACAGAGTTAATTTAACCAAATAAAAGGATAATCTTATACTTAGCCATCATATAAACATGATATGGATCTATTTTATAAGAAAAGCCTTCACTTTTAAGATTGAATATTTACAAGAACTTAAGTTACTCATCAGAGAATTCAGATATTAGAACAGCAGATAAGTTTGCTTATTGCATTCCCAAGTAAAATAAGTCACCATTTTAGCAGAACTCTTGTGGAGCCATGTTCAGTTAACTGTGTCTTTGATCTGTGGAAGACAATTATTGTTGTAAGCAAACATCATTTATTCTAGAAATATTATATTTTCCACTACTTTAAAGCAAACCTTGAACAAAATGGTAGCTTTATCATTTGCATGCTATGTACAACTAAAAAAAAATATAGGTGTCTCTCAGTAAAGCCTGCTCCTAGACATCATCTATTCTATGCACACTGGAGCCATTCAACAAAAATGCATTTTATCAGCCCCTTTTGGAACTTTGAAATGATATCAGTGTCTTCAAAATGGTGAAAGCTTCTTTGTCAAGGAAAGCTTCCACTGGAAGACAAATCTTGGTGTTCCATGCATAGGCATAGTACCTGTGATGCTTGGCAATACCTCTGGTTAGGCTGCTATTTTGAAGAAAGGTGTTGTACGTGTCATAATGACTCACTGCCTTCTATACCAGCATGCGATACCATAGAGACTGCCAGCAATTCTGAAAAAAGCTTCCTCCATTGCTGTGGAAAGATCAACTTTACCAGAGCCAAAAATATAATTTTGGCGTGTTTTGTCAAGGGATGAAAGAAAAATATAAACTTCTTTACTACATGTTTCAAAAGAAAACTTTAAATGCTTGATTGCATTTTGAAAAGTAGTTCTACCTTTTACTTCTCTTTCACACTCTCTCTCTCTTCTACCCTCCCTGCCTCTTTTTCTCTCTCCCTCCCTCCCTCCCTTCCTTTATATCTATCTCATTTATTTATTATTTATTGGAGGGGAACAAATATTTGCTAAGGAGGAGTTAATTTATTATCTTATATTAGGGAAGAATATTTTTGACCATATGAATGAGGTAAATATTTTAAGATAAGGCTTTGAATTATAGATGCTGCTAAAAACAAAACATACCACTCCAATCCCTACCTCAAACCACCACCATAGAAACCACACACTCTTGCATCCAAGTTACCAGTACTGAATGAAAGATCAGAATCAGGCAACTATCCCAAATTTATAAATGCTAAAATAGTTGTGTTTGTAGTCTGTATTGCAGGTGATAGAGGATTGCCAAATTCTCTGTAGGAACAAATCTACAGATCCCTGGGAAAACTATAAAGGCTTTCCCAAGGTTACTTCCATTCAAACAGTTTAAATATTGAAATCCAGATTCATGATTCTCTTCTTGCTGACTCAGAGAAATTCATTGAGGCAGACTGTGACCTAGATAACTCTAGGGCAAAGAACTTGCCAAACCTGATTTCAAGTCAAGATTTCCCAGAGAATTTAGTTATGACTTGACAATGTACATTTTTCTAACAGAGACATTTGTGAAAATGTGGATTCCACTTATATGTCTTTTAAATGAGATTATTAGCGCATGAAGCTCCTAAACAAACCATAGAAAGTATCACAATTAGATGTCAAAGATAACATTCATGCTTTTAAATCAATGGGATGTCAATATTTTTTAAAGCTGAATAATAGATTCTTGCTACAATTCTGTTTTGGGCAGAATTTGTCATGTTTATAAAATGTGGATCTTAAATTTTAGATGGCTTAAATTTTTAAGTAAACAGCCTTTAAATTATAAATGCATGAGAGCAAGAAAAAGATATATCTTTGTAAAAATTTCTTTCATGTTACTTTTCTAACATTTTATGATAAATTGTTTGGTACTACTATTATAATATTATGGTTTCCAAACTTAATTAGGTGCTCCAGAATGACCAGCAATCTGGACCACTCCCACTTTCTCCAAACATTGTGTTTCCAATTCTCCATGAAGACCATCCAAATTTCTTCATACATTTGACTAATGACACTGCCATGCTCCCTTTGCTCTCAGTAGACGGTCTTGCTTTCTCCTTCACAGAGATGTTTCCTTAACTTCTATACCAAACGTGTAAACCAATATGCATCTGTAGATCTATTCTTTTTCTTTTCTCTCAATTGCTACAAATGACTGGAATCTGGGGGATTCCATATTCCAGGTTCAACCATGGTAATGATAACACCTATGCAATAGCAAATATCCCAGATATAAGTGTTTTTAAGCGCATGGTAGAGTTGAGCTGTCTTATCAGCTTGGTCTCTTCATGTTGAGGTTGTTATGGGAGAGAAACTAATTTTTTTTTTCTTTTAAGCCACGGTTTTATAAGATACTTTTGTTATAGTAAGCTAACTTTTACTCTAATTCATTAAAGTTCTATCACTCTTGTGTATGATCTCATCTACTTCTGTGGCTTTAATTATTTTCAAATGGTATTATTATTACCATGGTAATATTATTATCTCTCTCCATAGCCCAGAGCTGCACATCTGAATGCCCCACTGGAAACTGGGATAGTCCACAGAAATAAAAACTCAATAAGCACAAAACTTAATCTCTTGTTACTCAGTTTTATTGCTCCTCTGGTCTATTTGAATGAGGAGCATCGTTGGAAACTCAGTGGTTTAGCATAGAAATCTTGGATTAACATGCTGATCTTTTCTCACATACCTTTTACATCCAAATAAATAAAATGATATCTATTCCACTTCTTACACAAATCTTACAGATCCAGTCACTTCTCTTTAGGCCCTTTGCCAAGAGTATGAGATACTATTATCTCTTCCGTATGCTGCTGCAATTGGTTTATCACTGCTTTCCTTCATTTCAGTTTTGCCCCTTTCTAATTCATATACCACAGTGCTTAGAGTAAGCTTTCTACAAGGCAAATCTAACTCTACTTTTAAAGCCCTGCATAGATTCTACATACTCTTCCAGAGTCAAGGTCTCTTAACAGGGTTTACAAGTCTTGCATGATCTGGCCCCTGCTCACTTTTCCAATGTTATGTGTTGTGCCTGTCTTGATTGTATGGCCTATTCTAATTTTTCTGAGTTTTTACAGTTCTACAATGATGCTTACTTTATAACCATGCCTTCAAACTATCTGTTTCGTATGCTAAAAACAAATGTTTCTTCATCAACTGGCTAATGCCTACTTCTTTTTCAGGTCCCAGTTTAGAGGTCTTTCCCCCTGGAAATCTTTCTTGATTCTTTCAAGTCTGGGCTAGTTGCTCCTTTTGTGTGATAGAGGACACAGTAGACACAGTAAATAGCACCAGTTATGTTGCATTATAATATCTCTTTACTGCTCCATTTCTCACTGGAGAGGAACAGGTGTGCCCGGGCAATTGTGCCCCATCCAGCGGGGCATGACAACGCGGCCCGAGGGGGAACCTATGAAGGACAAGAGACAGGAGACACAAAGAAATGGAGGCAAGACAGGATTCTGATCAAGCCTCAAAACTTTATTCCGGCTACAGCGGCATATATACTGTAGGGACAAAGGAGGGCAGGGCTAGCTGTTTGGCGGGGTATATGTCAAAAGGTGATTGGTTGGGATAAGTGGCAGTTTAGGATTGGCGGAGGATTGGCGGGCTCTAGCGAGTAGTTTAAGCGAGGGAGGGGCAGGAGTCATAGGGGAAAGGTCACTGAGCAGAAAGTTTTTAGCTCCAGGCCAAACCGCAGGGGATGTATGTGACTTCTGAACTGGTGCTCTTTTGGGGAAGTCAAAG
>PVKE010034807.1:0-17155 GCA_004027555.1 Craseonycteris thonglongyai
AAAGAAAATTTTAATGTCAAGCAAACTTAATATTCCAGAAGCTATTAGCCCCAGTGGATCAGGAGTCAGAGTGAATCCCAAACTTGTATTAATGATATTAACTAGGATCAAAATTAGTTAGACGAGGTGTCAACTGCTAACAACTGCAGCTTAAAGAAAAAGAATATATATTACAAAATATATATATATTAGTAAACAATTTTAAATTTAAAACAAGGAGTGCCTTAATGCTGCTGGATTTATACATTTTAATAATGTTAAAACAATTTTAAAAAGATAAACAGCAGACTACAAAATAGTGCAAATCTTGCTGCCAAGTTAACCAGAACCTGCCTTAGTTTGTGCCTAGAAACTTGACCCACATAATCAAGTTATCTGCTGCCACCTGATGACAATATCTCTTAATTACAAGTTCAGATCATCCATGAAGACTAGTAAGTTGAATCTACAAACAGTGATGGCAGCAACAACACAGAAGTGTATATTGTATTCGTTTTAAAAACAAAATTTTTAATGTATTTTATACAAAGAAATAGAACACAACAACTGATCAAAATACTAAGCTCACAAAAATCTGAGTTACCTAAAACTGGCCTATTACAAAATTCATTTTCTAATTATTTTTCCTAGCTAGTCTTTGTCAACTTCCTCACTTCTCTAAAACTTCAGCAAATTGCACAATAAAGTATGTAGCATTAAGCAGGTAATGAAGGAAAAGAGACTCTCTAACACAGCTCAGGAATAAGGACTGCGTCCTCAGCCCCAGAAGAAAAGAATAGGCCTTTATTTCTGTTAGCTCCTCACTTCTCTTATAGAGCTCTTTCTCTGATTTGAAACACAACAAAATGCTTTGAAAATTAAAAGCTTTTCCAAATTTTATCCTTATGCCCTTACAAATGAACCCTTTATGTGATTCCAAAGAATAGAAGAAAACTTTATGCATAAGAAAAGTCAAACAGTTCAATTTTCTCAGTCAATGGTGAAAATGACTGCAGTGTACATACCTTAATTAGGCCACTGAAGGAACGGGAACGAACCCTCTTCTGTACCCGGGGAGTAGAAGGTTCTCGCCCAGGTGTTTGGGTCACAGATTGCTTATTAAACTAAAATAAAACATAGAGAACATTTTGCTAATATTCTTCCATCAAGAGACAGCATTCTGGGGATGCCAGTATAGCTCAGTGGTTGAGCACTTGCCTCACAATCACGAGGTCCAGGGTTCAATTCCTGGCCCCAACCCATGCAAACCCATATGCTGAACTACAGCACAACTCATGACTGCAGGATTGTAGCGAAGGTTCTCACCTCCCATGCAAGAGGCCCCTGGTTGGGTTCCCACCCTGTACGGCCCCACATCCACCTGCGTGGAAGGAAACTATGTCACAACTAATGATATACAACTATGGAGATGGAGACAGCTCTGGGCCCTCCCCCTTTTCTCTCTCTCTCTCTCACCTTCTTTCAAACAATAAAATAAATCTTAAAAAGAGAGATCCCTTTCTGTGACAACCAATATAACAGCTAAGTATAAATACCCAGAAAAGTCCAGGAAGAAGCAAATCTATGCATAAGAGTATATGGATCAGTAGGTTGGCAAGAAAATCACAAAGGCAGAAATGATGCTGCCAAAAACAAATCAAAATTAAATTAGTCTGAGGAAAGAAAAAGAATCAAATTAGAATTCAATCAAGCTTCTAGAATTAGATCTAACTACCAGCTTACACCAAATACAGAAGACTGAGGAACAACTTAAATAACACCACAGGGATTCAAGTAGCCAAATCCAGCCCATGGGAGACAAACAATCTGATCTCTTTCACAAAGTCCAAGAGAGTTGGAGAAGGAGGGAACGAGGCTAGAAAATGTGTGCATGTGTGTTTAATGCAATGTGGTATCCTGGATTAGATCCCAGAACAGAAAAAGAATATTAGTGGGAAAATTAGCAAATCTGAAGGAAGTCTGTAATATTAATAGTAATGTACCATTGTTAATTTCTAGTTTCAACAATTTAACATTAGGAGAAACTGGGTAAAAGGTACATGGAAATTCTCTGCACTATCATTGTAATTTTTTTTTTCTCTGAATATAGATTATGTCAAATTTAAAAATTTACTCAAATAAACTGGCAAGCTTCTAGAGGGGAAATGGAGAGGGAAGAGAAGGAGGGGCCAACATATCAAAAGGGACCTAGTAGATCTACCAACAACAAAAAAATTCATATCCTTTGGTCATATGCCACTTCTAGAAAAAAATCTACAATGAAAATACTGATAAACAAAAATGTATAAATTTTAAAAATGACCTAATTTTTCCAGTATGTCCAATAGAAGGTAAACTGTATATACATTAGGCTATATGTGATAAAATATTATGCAATGATTAAAATGTTCATAGCCTTTTAATGACATAGAAAATGTTCATGATATAATTTTAAATGAGAAAGGCAGGATATAAAAAACTGAATAAATATTATGATCTCAGTTAAGCAAAAGAAAAACATGTGAAATACATATTTATGAAAAGAAACACTAAAAGAAAATATTCCAAAATGTTATCAGCAGTTATCTCTGGATTATAGGTGATTTTTATTTTCTTCTTTACATTATTCTGGAGATTTCAATGTTTCTATAGTGAGTTTTCATTATTTTTATAATCATGGAAAAAAATTAGAAAATAGTAAAATTAGTTTCTTTGAAAAGAAATGGCAGTATTTTAAATGTATACAAGGAGTTTGTAAGCATGCATGAGAAAATGCTTATGCTATAATAGTGAAAACAGATAAAAGAAAGTATATGGTACAATCATAACTATGTAAAAATATATCCATAGAAAAAGGCTGAAAGAAATAGCCAAGGGAATGTCGGGATGGCTCAGCAAATTGAGAGCTTGTCTTACAACCACAGGGTCCGTGGATTGAGTCCCAACCCCGGCACGTGAGGACCCATATGCTGAACTGGGGTGTGCTTCCCATATGGGAGGCCCCTAGTTGGGTTCCCGTCCTGCGCAGGCCCACATCCACCTGTGTGTAATGAAACTATGTCAAAACTAATGATGTACAACTATGGAGACTGCTCTGGGCCCTCTCTCTTCTCTCTCTTTCTCTGGCTCTCTTTGTCAAACAACAAAACAAATCTTAAAAAAAAAAAGAGAGAGAGAGAAAAGAAAGAAATAAACAAAATATAAACACTGGTGGGATGAGTGATTTATTTTCTTCTTATCCTTCTCTATAATTTCCAATTTTTCTAAAAAGAAGCACAAATAATGTTAAAAAATTTTCCTTTCTATTATCTTTAACCTTCAGTGTTCTTGATAAGAGAAGTCATTACACTTGTTTTAGCTGAATTGCTATCTTGCTATCTTAGCTTCTACCAAGAATTAAATCACTGCACTGCTTTGACTCTGTAATAATGTTCCACCAACACCCTCTAAAATTCCAGTTATAGCATAATTTGCTAGATGCCAAAGTAATTTCAAAGAGAGTGACAGAAAACTTCTCTTAAAGAACATCATCAGGGAAAGCTGGGATGGCTCAGCGGGTTAAGCGCTCGCTTTGAAGCCCCGGGGACCGAGGATCAAATCCCGGCCCCGGCCCATGCGGACCCACATGCTGAACTGGGGTGCGCCCCCGGTTCAGTTCTTGCCGGTGCAGCCCCATGCCCA
The DNA here is from genome assembly GCA_004027555.1 of Craseonycteris thonglongyai. Classification (NCBI taxonomy): domain Eukaryota; kingdom Metazoa; phylum Chordata; class Mammalia; order Chiroptera; family Craseonycteridae; genus Craseonycteris; species Craseonycteris thonglongyai. Next base: position 3,661 of record PVKE010034807.1, read on the forward strand.
CCTGTGGAGTGAAACATATGGAAAACTAATGTCGACTATGGAGGCTGCTCTGGGCCCTCCCCCTTCTCTCTGTCTCTCTCTGTCTCTGTTTCTCTCTGTCAAAAATCAATAAAATAAATCTTTTAAAAAAAGAACATCATCAGGGGAAGCCGGGATGGCTCAGTGGGTTTGGCACTCACTTTGCAGCGCCGGGGACCGAGGATCGAGTCCCGGCCCCAGCCCGTGCGGAACCATATGCTGAACTGGGAGCTCCCCTAGTTCAGTTCTCTCTCTGTCTCTGTATCTCTCTCTCTCTCTCTCTCTCCTCTGTCTAAATAAATAAATAAATAAAATATATATTTTAAAAAAAAAAAAATGAAACTAAGTTTTAAAAAAAAAAGAACATCATCAACTGTTAAGAGCCACTCAGTTCAACATAGTCTGCGCATTTATGTCTAACCCTATGCTTGAACTTTGGTATAAAAATATAAATGAAAAAACAGACTCTTCTCTTAAGAAGGTCCCAGTTGAATAAGAAGTTAAGAGACTGACCTTGCCTGTTCAGCTAAAATTCAAGAGGGACTGAGACAAAATAAATTTCCTTGGACACTAACCCAGTCACCAGGATTTACTCAAGCTCTACTCTGAATCTCAAAATGGTAAATGAGAGACCTCCCATAGCTCCAAAATAAACAAACTTAGCCACTAGAATTCCTGTTTCTAGTATCAAAAGAACCCTTGACTAACAATATTTTCTGACTGCAAACAACTCACTAATAAGAGCTACCACTTTTGCTCTACTATGCCAGCCACTTTACATAGTCTCTAATCTTTACAACCATGAAAGTGGGCATTACAAATACCATTTTACAAACAAGAAAACTGAAATTCAGAAAGATTACGTTATTTGCCAAAAAATCTGAAGGATTTAAACTTTGGGACAATATATTAATATAACTGCTGGTTCTCTCTCAGCAAAGAGAAACTGACACTTAGATCCTTCTGTTTAACTAGAAATCATGAGCCCCTACTCCTTCCTCTCATGGGGCAGTAGTGCAGAGATCACACTGAGGTTCCATAGACAAGTCTGCTTTCTCGGCTGAGCCAATGCTTGGACCAAGACAAGCCAAAAATTAAATGAGATTCTTAACAATATTCCCTCATGATTCTAACAACCTTGATCACATTCCTAAAGCCCCGTCACTATTTCCCTGCCTCTGGCCACCTGTCTGATAAGCTGCTTCTTCTTTGCTGACTCTGGCATGTTGTGCACGTGTTGGAACAGCTCTTTCAGTGCCTCCTCCGTACGCTGCTGGGTCTCCTCCTGATGAGAGCAGGAGTCGGCCTGGTTCCATTTCTGAGATTTTGCCAGTTGGAAGGACTTAGTATGACATGAAACTGTCAGATCAAGATCATCCTAGAGAAAATTTAAAAGAAAAGTAAATCATATCCTACCAGGTTCCCACAACCTGCAACAAAAAGAAGGGTGAAGGTGTGGGGAACATGGCATATTTTTATACCCAGGAACAAGAAAGAGATACAGAGAAATCTATAATTATAGACTATATTAATAGCCTACTCCCATGACCTACTCAGAGAACCTAAATTCATTTAGAATATTGCCACCAAAAGTTATATTTATATAAAATTTCAGTTTCAACGCATCTTCTAATCTCACGTAATTTTCACTGCTATCCTACAAAGTCAACAGGGAGAGCGTGATCATTCCCATTTGATAGAAGAAAAAAATGAAGCTAGAAGTTTAAATTCCTCTAGATACTATGATAAAGTGACAGACCTATCTTGGAGCCCAAGTGCACGGGTTCTTGGCTGGTACTCTTGCCCACACATGACAACATGATGTGACAACTACATGATCATGGGAGAGCAACAAAATAACTCTCTAAGAAAAACCACATCCCTGTTAAATTAGTTGAAATCAAATAGCACTATTTTCCTGGTTATACAGAGTATTTGCTAAATGACAGGTAGAAACAAACAGGAATAGAAAAAATAGTATAAGATGACAGCTTAAGTTTCCTAACCAAGGCAAACTAAATAGAAATCATTTCAAAAGGACTTGTGAAATTTTTTAAACTTCTCACTTTTAAAGCTCAATCATCATGTGTAATCTTGTTAATATAATAAACATCACACATTTGCTTTCTAAGCTCATTTGGTCTCAAGTCGTTTAGCAATTTGACATTATTTACCTGACTACTGAACCTGGAATAAGAATGTATTACATGAACTTGTACTCACATTATCGTAAAATATTTAATGCATTTGCCACGTACAGGCTGTTGACAGCATATGTGGTAAGAACACACACAGATCTACAAGAACGGTTAAGCACACAGCATGTGCCATCACTCGTGTGCAGAGGGCACATGCAGTGGCTGAGCCCCTCTGGAAGCAGACAAGACTGTGTGAATGGGTGATTTTATCCAACATACAACCACGTTCTTCTGTCTCTTTCCTTATCTCAAAATGACTAGAGAATTTTGAACTACAGTATTAAAAACATCTTATTTTCCATAGCTTTCCTTTGATTTCATACTTTGCTTTAAAACTCCACACATTTTAATGAACTCTCTCCTTGTTTAGGCTGAGAGCAATTTCCCACTCTCACCTTTGATGCTTGCGTTCTGGAGCCCAAATAGTGCAATCTGGCACATTCCCGAATGTAAGCAGGAGCCTGGGGCAGGTTACAAAAACAAAATCAAGACCAAATAATTAGGAGCATCTAAAATTCTTTAAAGACACAAGGACAATGGTTCTCACAATGCTTTGACTAGCAGATAACTTTGGAAAAACAAAAGATCTTCAAAATGCCCTATTCTATAGTTTCCACCAAAAAGATAATCTCAACAAATCTGATGGGAAAACTGTGAGAAGACACACTATAGTTGTTATTCCCTGAATCAAATTTGGCATGTACATATTCAAATGAGCCAGAAACAAAACTATAGATATTTGTAGCAATGTTTATATATGACAAACCCACCCCAAATTTGTTACAAATTACAAGTGGTCATATTTTAGAATCACTGCATAGAAAATACCATTTAAGGGAAGCCGGGATGGCTCAGTGGGTTAGGTGCTCACTTTGCAGCGCCGGGGACCGAGGATCGAATCCCGGCCCCGGCCCGTGCAGAACCATGTGCTGAACTGGGAGCTCCCCCAGTTCAGTTCTCTCTCTGTATCTCTCTCTCTCTCTCTCTCTCTCTCTCAAAAATAAATAAATAAACAAACAAACAACAACAAAAAAGAAAATACCATTTAGCGTTACTATGGGGTAACAACAGTTAAGAAAGAATTTACCTTACTGCTATATTGCCCAGAATCCTATACAAGTACCCTGAGACAGTCCTAGCAGAAGTGTAAAATAATACAACCACTATGGAAGAGAATTTGGCAACCTATAAGAAAATTAATTTGCATTTACCCTTTAATCCAGGAATCTCACTTCTGCAAATCTATCCTGAAGATATAACTCCAAAAATATAAAACATACTAGGATAAGATTAATCAAAAGATTGGACACAACCTCAAATGTCTAATAGGATACTGGTTGAATGAACTTTTTATACATCAATGCAATGCAGTACTATGAAGACATTAAAAATGAAACAAGTGGGGAAGCCGGGATGGCTCAGTAGGTTAAGCACTCGCTTTGCAGCCCTGGGGACTGAGGATCAAATCCCAGCCCTAGCCCATGCAGGCCCATATGCTGAACTGCAGTGTGCTTCCCATGCAGAAGGCCCCCAGTTTGGTTATTGCCCCCCCGGTTTGGTCCCTGGCTCCAGGGGGCATGCCTCCCATGTGGGAGGCCCCGGCCCACCTGTGTGGAACAAAACCATGCCGAAAACTGATGAAGTTCAACTATGGAGACTGCTCCAGGCCCTTCCCCTTCTCTCTGTCTCTCTCTGTCTCTGTCTCTGTCTCTGTCTCTGTCTCTGTCTCTGTTTCTGTCAAAAACAGTAAAATAAATCTTTAAAAAAAAAATGAAAGAAGGAAGGGAAGGAGTAAGGGAGGAAAAAAAAGAAAGGAGAGAAGAAACATTTTATGAACTAAAATGGAATGATTTCCAGGATCTACTATCATGTGAGAAAAGTTATGAAACAGTGTATAAAGTAAGGAAATAAGAGTATACACATATATGCACATTCAAAATAAATGAACATATCTATATATCAAATTGATAATATAGGGGAAACTGGGATGGCTCAGTGGGTTGAGAGCTCACTTTGCGGCGCTGGGGACCGAGGATCAAGTCCCGGCCCTGGCCCGTGCGGAACCACGTGCTGGGCTGGGAGCTCCCCCAGTTCAGTTCTCTCTGTCTCTGTACCTACCTCCCTCTTTCTTTCTCTTTCTCTTTCTCTCTTTCTTTCTCTCTTTCTTTCTGTCTTTCTCTTTCTCTTTCTCTCTCTCTCTCTCTCTCTCTCTCTCTCTCTCCCTCCCTCCTTCCCTCCCTCTGTCAAAAATAAATAAATAAATAAAAATATATTTTAAAAAAATTGATAATATAAGCACAAAGGAATTATTTCACCTAACTTTTGAAAACTGTATTCTGACTACACATCCTTAATGAGATACAGTTATATGCAAAGGGAAAGGAACTACAAGGAAATCTTAAGCTTCCATCAGCAGTTTATGTAGGTTTATATTACTAGTAACAGTTGTATTATTTTGAAACCAATTTGTGTATATTGTAGGATAAAGCAAATAACATACATGCTATGAAAATATGGAATTTGCAATGTAAGAAAAAAAGATATAAAGTAAAAAAAGTCAAGAAAAAAGCTCTGTAATCTTAAATCTAAATTGGAAATATTAATGTTAACTAAGAATTTCTTGTTAAAATATTTTAACTGACTTCCTTGCCCTCAAAGAGCCAATAACAACCCAGAAAAAATAAGCATACCTAGTGTTAAAAGTAACCAAGGCTCCTTGGAGAAAATAATTTATTTCAGGCTCAGGGCAGAACAAGAACAGAAGGAACTGGGGATATTTTATGCCAGAAAGGAAACACTCAAAGACATTATTAAGAGTTCTGCCAAAAAGACACAGCAGGAGAAACCAGATTGCAAGGACAATCAGTGGCCAAATTGGGACAATCTGAATATCAACATTAGTACTGAAATTGACTTAATACTTCGAATAACTAAAAACCTGAGTCATGGGGAAACTGGGATGGCTCAGAGAGTTAAGCGCTCGCTTTGCAGCCCCGGAGACCGAGGATCGAATCCCAGCTCCAGCCCATGTGGACCCATATGCTGAACTGGGGTGTGCCCCCAGTTCAGTTCTTACCGGGGGAGGGGAGTTATCCTATGCGGGAGGCTCCCGTCCCAGTTCCTGCCCTGTGGAGCCCCACGCCCACCTGTGGAGTGAAACTATATGGAAAACGAATGCTGTCAACCATGGAGACTGCCCTGGGCCCTCCTCCTTCTCTCTGCCTCTCTCTGCCTCTGTCTCTCTGTCTCTCTCTCTCTCTCTCTCTCTCTCTCTCTCTCTCTCTCTGTCAAAAAACAATAAAAACAAATCTTTAAAAATCTGAGTCTATAGAGATACTTACAAAAAAGAGACAGAGAAAGAAAGAATGAGACAGGAAAAAAAGAAAGTTCTTCTCCAAAGAAGAAAGTCAGTTAATAAAAAGTAAATAGAAAAATCACTGTTTTATAATACCCAATGTAATCATAGATTCCAGCAGGATTATCAATGGATGCTAAAAATCATTATATTACACAATCTTCCTGCAGGTTACTTGCTGTTACAAAGGGGGAGGCGGGGGGGGGGGGCAATATATCTTTATAATTGAGATATATGGTAGCTAGCACTAAACTGGTCAAGCACTAATAAAGCAGATGTTTTCAGAAGCCCTCCAGGATGTGTTCTGCAGGTGGGATATCACTCATGCACGTCAAGCAGGTACAGGCCAGAGTAGGCACATGGGGTAGCTAAAGGAAGGCCTGTGCCCACTTACTAATCCTTCCAACAGCGCACTACTCCCTCCAACATGCACTGACAGCCTCACTGTCCTACACATCACCAGCCACGTCAGTCTCCTGCATAAACTGACCATTTTTCTGGAACCACAGACTGGCACTGAGATGGTGTGAGACCAGGGCATTACAGAATAGGAACTGAGGGATTAAAAAGTACCTCTAACCTTCCAAAAGCTCCACTTTACCCTCTTCTCCCTTGGCAGTTAGCTGGTTGGCAGTGGAGGTGGTTCTATTGGCACAGACCCCACCCAGTGTCAAAGACAACTGGCAGTTGGCAAAGTGCACTTATACCTGTTATTAGCCTTTACTGACTCAACAGGTCAGCGGTTGTAGCTGGGAGTGTCAGGCGGCTCTCTGCACTCTCCCAGGTCCCAGGTGATGGGCAGAGGTGGAGGGCAACTGAACAGACACCTTGAGATTCAGCGGTAAAGTGGGACATTTAAGCATCCCCAGGGGTTTTTTGTGGGCCTATCACTTCCTCTTCTAACAGCTGTTGCTACCACTGACAGGTCAGGTAATATACATCACAGTCTGTGACGCAATATTTGTTCCATAAGATGCACAGACATTTCCACCCACTTTTTGGAGGGGGAAAAGTGTGTTTATGGAGCAAAAAATACAGTACTTTCCAGATGATAAAAGATACTAAAATTAATAAATTCACTATCAGGAAAGTGCACTCTAAAGAAAAGGCCAAGGATGTGACTGCACAACCTTTTGCTAAAATCTTACAAACATCAAAAGGTCAGAATATTCTGTCACACAAAGGGCCCTTTCAACAGAGTAAAGGTGTGTCTCATAGGTCCTCTCAATCAAACAAGGAGCCTCCAGGAGGCTTAAAGGTATGGTCTCACAAGCTTTCACAGCAGGAGAACAAGAGAAGAGTTTATCGTCAAAATACATATTTATGTGGCTTTTGTCTAATGGAATAAATTCCATTGAAATCCACAGAAGGGCCAAAAAGTTCTTGAGAAAATTATTTTGGCAGAAACACTGCTAGTTTGGACAAAAAGGATAGAGTACAAAATGAAGGAAACTGTCAGACCCACAAAAGTCTACTGGCAGGAAGCAGAAAGAATAAAGCTGTTCTGTGTCCCCCTCTGCTGCCTTTCATGAAAAAGGAAGGATGGCTCAGAGGGTGAACAATCACTCAGGGGCAGCCTCCAGCACCTTCCTCTTCCTCCCACTCCTGGTTGTTCCTCTGGCTTGTGACCCTGCTTAACCTGCTTTCCAGTCCCAGCCAAATCCTTTCTCATCTATTCATCTGCCATCCTTATGGCCCTGCTTAGGATCCCACCTTGTTCCACCCGCCTTGTCCAATTAACCACCCAAATCCCATCCCTTACCTACCTTAAAAAGTTTCTGGGAGTGTTTAATCATAAAAGCCATCCCATGGTTTAACTTTGTGATATTCTCTTGAAGGTCATTTGCAGTGGCCTATTCAGAGGAAAAGAAACCAAGAAACTATGTCACAACTAATGATGTACTATTATGGAGACTGCTCTGGGCCCTCCCACCTTCTTTCTCCTCTCACCTTCTCTCAAACAATAAAATAAATCTTTAAAAATAAATAAATAGGGAAAGCTGGGGTGGGTCAGTGGGTTAAGCACTCGCTTTGAACTCCCGGGGGCCAAGGATCGAATCCTGGCTCCAGCCCATGCGGACCCATAGGCTAAACTGGGGTGTGTCCCCAGTTCAATTCTTGCCGGGGCCTATGCGGGAGGCTCCCGGCCCAGTTCCTGACCTGCACAGACCCAAGCCCACCTGTGGAGTGAAACTATATGGAAAACCAATGATGCGCAACTATGGAGACTGCTCTGGGCCCTCCCCCTTCTCTCTGTCTCTGTATCTCTCTCTCTCTCTCTCTGTCAAAAACAATAAAAATACACCTTTAAAAAATAAATAAATAAATAAATAAAGCCCAAAAAAGGTGGCTTAAGAGATGGGAAGTAGAAGCAGACCCTCCATTTCCTTACCAATCAGCTTATTCTTTCAAAGGTACAGCTTCTATCCCTATCAGAGGTGCCCCTAATACAATGTTTAATTCTGGAATGGCTTGTTTCAACAGATTTCCACTGGAATGACATAATATGAGGAGAACCAGACTGTCCCTAAAGTGACCAGGAAATCCCCGAGAGCCAGTCCTCATTTCCTAATGCTGCTTGAGAATTCGACACGCACGGGTAGTTGCTAAAGAAAATCTAGTCTGAGAAAAGGGTCAGAAAGAACAGACTCTGTACCAACTGTCAAGGACATTGCTTCTTCAAAAGACTGGAGTTTCTCCAAAGAGAACCATCATTACTAATTGATACCAAAGGTGACATCTGCTTCTTAAAAATACAAATGGTCATTGATTACCTTCTCTTGTTTCTCCTGCCTCTTTTTAAGCACTTCAGCATCTCTATTATCCCAAAGCACTCATTCTCAACATATATCTTTGTTACTTAATTTTTGCTTTTACTAAGACCTCTTAAATGCTTTATAGGCAGATTACTCATTCCTTTCTCACAGTCTCTGTTAACTGGTTCTAAAATCCTTTCATTATGAAGCTTGAGCTCTTTAAGGTACATGTTGGTGTGTCCTTTTCTTCTCACCACCTAACCATCCCCCCTATCGTCACCCCACCCCCTACCCACCTTTTTCTGGGCACATGCTCTTCCTGATCCGGAACTCTAATTTTTTCACTAGTTACTTGTTAGGTAAAACTACCACATAACCTCTCTCCTTTACCTTCCTCTTCTCATTTCTTATATCTCTCAAATCTTTTATAAGTCACCATATCCTATCTTTTTCTATAGTCTTTCTGACTACCTTGTCAAGTTTATAGAGGAGAAGCTTAAGCATAGGAAGGGTAAAGAACACAGGTCGCAGCTGATTTGCAGCTTACAACCAAGGTATTCTGGCTCCCAAATCCATCATACAGTAAAACCTATATTATGAATGGACAGGAATATGAAGCTGTGTGCCTCCAGGTCAAGAATTAGTTCAAATGACTTCAGATAATTTATTTTTCATGTAAGTCATTGAGAAGGCCATGCTGTCAGTAATAAGCACATTCGGCTTTATCTAAGGAAAGACTATCTACAGGAAAAAGAAAAGCTAGAACAAAGCAGGATTGTTCTGTGTCACCTTGTCTAAAAGCTTACTGACATTATCCTGTAAGATCATATAGCTCTATTCTAAATTTACACTACGCAATATTCAGAAATAAATTTAATTTCCCAAAAAGGCTTTCATGTTAAGAAGGAATTAGTATTGAGCAAACAAAATGAGTATACTATTAGTTTATTTAGTAGCAATAATTTTCCACTAAGAGTTTCCACTAATGAACTGCCATTCAGGTTTATCAGAGATTGATTTATAAATGAGGTTTATAAATAGGAATTGTCTCCCCCAGGTTTGATGACTCTTAAATGAACTAATACAGTTAGTTCCTAAACTTGTAAAGCTGAGGACTAGACTTTGGACCCTTGATAATCTCACCTAGGTACAGTCACAGGCCCAGCCCAAGAAAACCTAACAGTCTTGGCTCTTTCCCTCACACTCACATTTTTTGGCCAAAGGACATGGGGCGCAAACATCAGGGCGAGGTTATGGGCAGACATCTTGTTCTTGTCTTGTTTCTTTGCTGTCTGGTACAGGAGCTCCAGCAGCACCTGCAGCAGGTTACGGTTGGGCGCAGGGAGGATGAGAAAGAGCAACTGAAGAGCCTCGATTTGCCGCTCCTTGTCAGGCACGTTGGTCTTGTTTCCTTTATCATCAAACTGCATCAAATCTTCATGACAAAGAGATTGCAAAGGAGGAAGAAAATACAAGCAAAAAAAAAAAAATCAATGCTCCTACTATTATTGTCCCCTCAACTCCAATCAGAGTAAGAAAAAAGGAACCAGGCATAAACAGACATTATAGCAAAATATAGTAACAAAATAATGTCAATACAATTCAATAATAAAAACACAAAAAATGAACCAAAAATGGGCAAAGATTTGACTAGATATTCCTCTAAAGAAGTCACACAAAGGGCCCATAAGCATTTGTATACTCAACATCATAAGCCATCAGGGATGTGCAAGTCACAACCACAATGAGGTACTACTTCATATCCACTCATATGGCTATAATCAAAAAGACTGACAGTAACAAGTGTTGGCAAGAATGCTGAGAAAATTAAACCTTCCTCCACTGCTAGTGAGAATATAAAATGATACAACCACTTTGGAAAACAGTTGGGCAGTTTCTCAGAAAGTTAAACATGAAGTTATAATATGACCCAGCAATTCTACTCTTAGGAATACAACCAAGATAAATAAAAACATGTCCACAAATCTCTTTAATAATTCTACCCTCTTGACTTTTCCTCACCCAGATAATTTACTGTTAAAAGAAAGATGAGAATGAATTATACCCTGATAACAGGATAATCCAGGCAGCTTCTCATGGAGTCAGAATCCTTGTTTCTCCCCTAAAAGACTACATAAGATTATCAATAAAACAGTCCCCTGGATAATCAGAAATTCAAAGGACACCAATAACCATTTAGATATAATGCATGTAGACCTTAAAATGATTAGTGTGTTGTTTAAGCTATTGAGCTGCAATCATAATTCCAGATTTAGAAAAGGCAAGTCATAGTTCTACAAACTGCTCCCTATTAATATGAAATTGAAAACAAAAATCCCTTCCAGTTATCAGCAAGGCATATCAAATGTTACAACTGTGCCACACCTCAAAATGATTTCAAAGAATAGTGACTCATGGGGTGGTAAAGGGGAGGATCTCAAATATTGAACAAAATCCACACAATGGGAAAGCAAAACGTTCTTCATGTTAACCCTTACAAAAAGAACTTAATATTTCCCCTATCTTTTTGAAAGACCCAACAACTTCACTTCTCTCCAAAATAATTGTAGTTATATAACATTCAAATAATATTTATCATTTGCATCATCTGGATTGTTATTGATAGTGCCAAAAATATCTAATCTTATTGGATTTTAGAAATTCAAACTTAGTTTCTTTATGTAGTAAAAATTATTCGAAAGAAAAAAATTGTATTTATTTTCCACAAAACTAAAAGGGAAATGCTCAAGGGCAGAAAACTAAGTAAATGCAGTATGGATTTTGATGCTGTATGCACTTAAGAGCCTGTAACAGTTATGCAATTTAAGAATGAATTTTCTACCACACAGGCATAAAGGAGAATGAAGAAACTATTCATGAGCTGAAAATGCAACATTCTCCAAGATACATTTAAAAAAAGTAAATCACAGAACCATGTATACACTACCCTACCATTACATAAAAAGAGAGAAAAAGAATAAATGGAAGTATTTGAAGGGTATAAAATGTGTTACATTAGAAATCACAGCACTGGTTGCCTCTAGGAAGAAAAACTAAGTGCTGGAGAATAAGAATGGGAGAGAGGGATCCAAGATGGCGGCATGAGAGGAGAACGCCGATAACTGCCTGGGAAGGGCCTTGTGAACAGAGGGGAACCCACAGGGGAAACCCTGAGAAGCAACCTCAACTAAGAGAACCACACAACGCAGAACAACACCCAAAGGTTAGAGAAAAAAGGGGAGAGCGGGAGAGGGAAAGGGAAGCAGTAGTTCGGGGACAGAGACTCGGAGCGCGGCCCGGGGCTGGCAAAAAAAAAGGGGGATTGGGGGACTACGGTCACAGTGGAGCTGGATCGAGGGCGGGCTGGAAGCCGAGACCTAGGGAGCGTGGAAGCCCCACAAGACTGTGGACAATTTAACATCCGAACTCAAGGGACAGCACGCAGTGCCCTAATCAGATCACGGAGCCTAAAGTGGAACAGGGACTGTGGAACAGGGCGGCTGCACTTCCCGGCGGGCGGGGTGAGAACAGGGCACCGGCCCACAACAGCTCAGCACCCCTGATTTACGGAGGAGACTGACTGTGAAGGAGCGCCTTCTGAGGACAGGGCTCTTGGAGTGAGGGCTGGGGCTTGAGTGGGCACAGCTGCATTGGACGTGCTTAGAGTGAATCCGGCGGTCTCAACAGAGCCGGGAGCATAGAGCGGCTGCCCACTGAGCTACGGCCTGTGTGCACGGCGCTTTCGGCGCCCTGCCCACCAGGCCTCCGCGCTGCCGCTGCCAGCGTGCAACTGGGCTTTCGGCGCCCCGCCCACCGGGCTGCTGCGACACCGCTGCTTGCTTGCCAGCGCGCAATTGGGCTTTTCGTGCCCTGCTCAAGCTGCGGCACCGCTGCCAGTGCGCAAGTGCGCAACGGGACTTCCGGCGCCCCGCCCACTGGGCCACTGTACATCGCTGTGTACACGCACCCAGGATTTCGGCGCCCCACCCACCAGGCTGCCGCAGCACCGCTGCCTGTTTGCCAGCGCACTACTGGGCTTTTGGTGCCCTGCCCACCAGGCCACTGCAGCACCGCTGCCTGTGCGCAAGATCGGCTTTCAGCGCCCTGCCCACCGGGCCACTGCGGCACTGCTGCCTGCTCGCGAGCATGCAACTGGGCTTTTGGCGTCCCGCCCACCAGGCCTCTGGGGCACTGCAGCCCTCCCAAGCAACTGGGCTGCCAACCGGGTCGCCGCGGTGTCATTGCCTACGCTCAGGACTGCGCGGACAACCGGGGCCTCTGCCAAGCCCCAGCCCATCCAAGTGCTGCCCTGCGGGCGTGGCTTGCAGATACAATTGAAGGAGGGGCAGCCAGGCAGAGGAGAGAAAGACCAGAGCTCCTGTGCCCTGCCTGCACTGAACCACCAGCCCCCCTGCTGAAAGAGGAATCAGCTATTGTGTCTCAGGCCCGCCTTAGCTCCTACTCATATGCCCCCACCCCTGGCCACACCTTTACTACCCTGCTATCTAACAGCTAAGACAGCAACCTGAAGTGCCCCAGGACACAGAAGTTGTCTGCTTCCCCCAACCCTCTCCCAAAATCTCCTTCTCCCACAACTGAGCCCAAAAGAAAAAATATAGAGAAGCCCATCTGATAGGCAAACCCCCAGAGGGAAAACAGACTCATGCGTAAAGCAAAAAGAACCATATCAAACACAATGCACACCTCAGAATCCAAAGCCCCTCCAGAAGATCAGGGGCAGTCTTTAGTAAAGGACCTTGCACACTTGGAATCAAATCTAAATGAAACAGAATTCAGGGCTGCATTAATCAAGACACTCAGAGAGCTCACTCAATGCTGGCGAAGTACCCAGACACACTTAAATGACCTCAACAAGAAATTTTCTGAGCAAAATGAGTACTTTACCAACAAAATTGAGAAGCTAGAGCAGAACCAAAAGGAACTCCTTGAAATGAAAGGCATCATGGGGGAGCTGAAAAAAGAACTGACCAGCATAGGAAACAGGGCTGACCAGCTAGAGGAAAGGATGAGTGAAATTGAAGATACAAACATGGAAATGTCACAGAGGGAAGAAGAAAGGGAAAGGAGAATCAAGAGAAATGAAAGAGCCCTACAAGAACTTTCTGACTCCATCAGAAAGAACAATATTAGAATAATAGGGGTACCAG
>PVKE010034808.1:0-17201 GCA_004027555.1 Craseonycteris thonglongyai
CTAATTAAAGGAAGGGTACTTTTTAATAGCATATGCCCCTATTCTCATTCATATGCATTAAATACCAATACTGAAAACGAGATGCCAACTGAAATAATACACTAGAATAGAGCCACAAGCCATCTCTCCTAGAGTGCAGGTATTAGCATGGAATGTTTAAAGAGCTGTATTCACCCGTCGCACAATGAACAGTAGAGGTTATGAGTGTCCAAACTGAGACGTGGTCATTCTCCTGTTTATACCAGGATCCGGGTACAGTAAGCCCAGGGTCCTGGCAGTAGTGCCTGTGAGACTCACCCTTTTGTCTATGTTACAGATAAATTCAAAGAGGACGTGACCTGCTCACACAACTTGGTCATTCAGCAGCCACATTGGCCTGTTTTCAACATTCAGGAAAGGCCAGACAAGGAACATAAGGACCCACACGCGTTCCAGGATATCAGAGATCAGAGGGTCTCCACAGGAGACCTCCTCATTCCAGCTTCCAAAGCCTCGAAGGAAACCTTAGCACCAGCATGTCCTCTTCCATCTTTCTGTTTTTGGACAGCGAAGCATTAGGGCTTCCTCTAAGGTCTGTGTCAGCCTCTAAGTTAAATAAATTATTCATGGAAACAAGCAGTTTCTTTCTGCACTTACCTTCTCATGTGATGACAACAGCCTTCTCATGTGAGGTTGGTGCCTTTTCTGGTATTGTAACAAAATCCTCCTGTTGACTTTGATGTAGAGACTTGGGCAGCCATTCAAATGGGTTTTCTTTTGCTCAATCTCTTTCCCAGCTTTTACCTTTATCCTCAAAAATATTATTGATACTGGCACTGAGTTATGCATAAATATGTATGCCATGGTCACTCCTGGAAACTGTTTAAAAAAACTTACCTTCTCACATGAATGTTGTCACCTCGGGCTCCACCCTTTGTTCATTGATTGATACAACACACACAATTAAGTCCCAGTGTCCTATAGGGCCCATTGTGACTACCTGTTGCCTCACGTTTTATCAAATACTGACAATAATGGGGAAAACGATCAATTAGACATGCCATTTTCTTAAAAGTAGAATAAACTATTAGTGCAGAATTTTATTTTTTCTTAAAGATTTATTTTAATGTTTGAGAGGTGGTGAGAGAGAGAGAAAGAAAGAAAGGGGGGAGGGCCCAGAGCAGTCTCCATAGTTATATATCGTTAGTTGTGATGTGATTTCAGTCCACACAGTTGGATGTGGGGCCTCACGGGGCAGCAATCAAACTGGGGCCTCCTGCGTGGGAGGCAAGAACCTTCACCACTGGGCCGTCTCATCAGTTACCAGTTCACAGCCCTCCAGCATATAAGGTTGCTCGGGCCGGGGCTGGAAATCAAACCCTGGACTTGCGATTAGGACACAAGCGCTCAACCCCTGAGCGACCCCAGTATCCCCAGAATTTTATTTTTAAGATTTCACAAAATCATAAAACTAAAATTAAAAAAAATGTATATAGGTTTTATTTCTTAGGCTGAGTCCAAAGTCTTTTTGAACATTTTGGAGTCAAATCTTTGAGTGGCATAGATGATTACTAATTTAGAAGTGTGTGTAAATAAATGTTGATAATGATTTTAAAAGGCAGAAACTTTCTAATGAAATTGTGTAAAAGGTTTTCAAAATAGAAATTGACCTGTAAGCACCAAGTAACTATCATTACTAGTCTACTATTGGCTACATATTTGAGTCTTTTGTTTCGCCGTCTTGGACAAGAAATAAGAGTAGTTATCGGTCACCTGGTTATAATGATTCACAAAATACTTGCTTGGTAGTAGGAATTTTGTGCTTAGATTTCATTCTAACTATTGAGCAGTCTTCTCTAGTTTACTTGTTTAAAAGAATGTAGAGAGGATGCTGGGATGGTTCAGTGGGTTGAGAGCTCATCTTGCAGCCCAGGGGTCTGAGGATCATATCTTGGCCCCAACCCGTGCGGATCCATATGCTGAACTGGGGTGTGCTCCCAGTTCTGTTCTTGCTAGGATGAGCTTTCCATGGGTGAGGCCCCTGGCCCAGTTCCTGCCTTGCACAGACCTGCACCCACCTGTGAAGTGAAACTAAGTCAAATATTAATGACTTGCAACTGTGGAGGCTGCTCTGGGCTCTCCCCTTTTTCTGTCTCTCTGTCTCTCTCTGTCAAAACCAACAAAATAAATCTTTAAAAGACTGTAGACTTGAAGCTACCACTCTCTGTATTTTTTTGAACAATCACACCCTATAGCCTATTGTCAGTCACAATTAGTATTAGTTAAGAAATTATTATTAAACCTCTTCTGATGTACGGCCATGTAGAAGCGCAGTGTTGCGTGTCTATATGACAAAGCAGCAAGTCTCTGTTGGAAACCTGAAGTGTTTCTACAATTACTCTTCATTCTGAGAGCAGCTACCATAGCCTCAGAAGGTTTTCATTTATAAAAAATAGCAAATCAAACCTGTGTGAAGGTCACTGTCAGTGATCAGAATTTCAAACAGCATTTTACAAAGGAGGAAATGTAATATTCATATTCTGAATTTGTTTAGAGATGTATATTTTTGAGAAGACATGTCTTTTGGATTTCAAAAGGGGGTTATTGCTTTGTGATGAGTCATTGAAAAGTGTCAATTGCCTGCAGAGCATGATTCAAAGCAATGTAAGCAAAATAAAATAATTATAATGACACCATCTTGGACTTATATAATATTTATTCTAAAGAATAAATACTGAGTCATATAATCTTATTTAGCTGTAAAACCTCTGAATGTTAGTGGTATATTATATTCCAATAGGTGGTAATACAAAGAACTGTTACGTAATTCATAAATTGGCAATAAGTTAAAGATAGATGCTTCCCACTTCCTATCTCTTATAAAACTTTTATTCATGAAAAATGGTTTCTAAAATATTGGTTTGGAGAAAAGTGACAGGTTTCTATGAAACTGCCTGGTTTCTTTCTTCTTTCTTCCCTTTATTATTTTTTTATTTTTTATTTTTTTTTGTCTTCCACAAACATTCATCACAGTTATGTATTCATTCAACAAGTATTTATAGAGCTCCTAATGAATGTTGTACATTATACTAGAAAAATTCCTACATTATTGAGCTGTTATTATAGTGAGTGGTTAGAGAAAGAACGCTCTTTTCGTATGTGTAAGTGTATATGTATGTGTATGTGTGTGTATGTTATGTGTATATGTGCGTATATGCATATGTACATGAATTAAAAATAATAAGCAGAAAGTGTCAAAGGTAGAAATAATTAATGATATTGTGACTTGAAAATGGGGTATTTGTGGAGGGATTTACTAAGACATTGTAACCAGGCACTGAGTTAGGCACAAGGATAAAGATAAAACCTGACCCAGCTCTTCGCTCTGGAGGGGTGTGATGCAATGTGGAGGAAGTGGACGAGAGAATGATTGGTGTGCTAATAGGTGCACATGTCAGACTATGGATTTGCTCTCTGAAAGCCATTTCAGCCCTTTCCCTTTTCCTTCCTTCGGCTATACTGGCTGGGAAGGTAAACTCCTCAATAACTCAGCTTACCTCAGTCCGGGGCTATCACATAGCCCAGTTCTGGCAGCATGAGGCAAGAAGTCCCTGGGGAAGGAGTAGGAGAACGTCTGTCGCCTTTCCCCTCATTCTCCTTGGAGTACTAATGTGAGGCCTGGAGGTTCCACAGGCTTATTGTGATACTGAACATGAAAACTGCGACCCTGGGAGGAGGAAAGGCGCTGTGTCCTGGTGACATCGTGTGCATGGGCCCGCCCTAAACCCAAAATTCCATCTCTCTTTTATGGGAGGAAAACAGACTCCTTATTAGCAAAGGATGATGTCAACTTCAAGAGTAGAAGTCTTTATTAACAATGCTCTGAACAAATAGGGGTCTGTTCTATGGCAGTAGAAGCCTTAAGAAAGAGCTGAGCAGGAATCCAGAGAAGGTAATCTGCTTAGAAAAGGTGATCTGAAGGTTAGGTGCTGAAAATCGCAACACACTTTTCTAGGTGGAGAAACCAGGAGATGTTGCAGGAAATGTCTTTATCATGAGACTGATATCATTGATGGCATCACTCTGAATGGAGTGGCTGGGAGCACTTCTCTGAAGAAAGTAAAATTAACTGGGAAGCCCAAAGAATTTTGTTTTTATAGGACTCAGCCGTCTCCAAACTTTTCAGCCCATGGGCCGCATTAACTATCAAACAGCAGTTTGGGGGCTGACTACACACTCGAGGTCCAAAAAAAAAGAATCAAAACATAGATGTTGTTTTTAATTATTTATTTAGTAATATTGTTTTATTCAGATAAAAAGGTCTCCACGGGCCGGATGAGAGGGCCTCATGGGTAGTATAATGATATTTATAATGTTACACTTTAAAATGGAAAAATTGTTAACATGTTCACTTATTATAATATTTTCTTATAGAGTAACAATAACAAAACCGTTACATGAAAAGATAAACAACATATATAGATGAAAACAACCATATTTTCCAACACATAAAAATGTGAGAAGCATGACATTAAAGACCTTTTGCACATCTCTTCAATGTATGTCTTAATAAAAGACAGCTGGACTCTCATATCTGCTTTTATATTCAGTCTATTGTGAACGATTGCCTTGGCTTACATATGAGCAGGCAAATCTGGTCTCACACAAATATAAGGTTGAAGAAAAGTACTATAATAGCCTTCTCAGATCATTCTGGATGTTCTTTGACACTTCAGCAAAACTCAGCAGAGGTTGTTTCGGAAAGGTCAAGTGAAACGGTACCTGAGATGCCATCAGGGCTGTCTCCACTTTAAAAGTCACTGGTCTAGCTTGCACTTGGGTTGGTGTATAATTTGGCAAATTACGCAATTAACACATTCATATAGGATATTTTTTAACCCTCTTAGTGCTACCTTCTGCCAGTGGTACTAGAAAGAAATGCAAAGGGTAATTTAATAAAATGTATCACCTTAAGGAAGAAAATGTTAGGAAGTTATTGTTTTAGATATCCATATGCAGTTTTTTTAGTTTTACATAAATTGAATTAGTTAATAATAATAATAATACTAATCTTTTACATCATCTGAAGAAGTAATGTAATTATTTCAGTCACATATCATACAAGAAAATATATGATATAGCAATTTTAACTATGGTCTACATATGAGCCGAAATATCGACTTGTCACACTAAAAGGGTTAAAAATCACATTTGTTATATTCATCACTGATCTAATCACAAACTCTAAGTATTAGGAAACTGCTAAGCTCACAGGGCAAACACCAGGTACCCAAAGTTCTAATTTTTGCTCTAAAGTCAAGTATTTGGCAACATAGACTTTACATTTTTTGTGTGTGCATGATGCTAAACTCAGTTCAGTTTGGAGAAATATCTGCAAGATACCAAGTCTAAATTGCAATAGTTTATTCATTGTTCTTTCAAGTAAAAACATTGTTCCTTGAAGAAAAAAAAAGTTACTAGTTTAGCTCACAACTCAATGTAAGTATTTTTTCCTCACATAACCATCTTATTTTGATTTGCAAACTACTTCATGGGTACTCTCCATTTCATTGCACAGAATAATAGAAAGGACTACTTAAGGGTTAAGTTTTCTTTTAAGATTTATTTTATTGAGAGAGAGAAAGAGAGAGAGAGAGAGAGAGAGAGAGAGAGAGAGAGAGAGAGAGAGAGAGAGAGAATTTTGAGTTCCCAGAGAGGGAAGAAAAAGCTTATTAAAAAGCCATGAATGGGGGAAGCCGGGGTGGCTCAGTGGGTTGAGTGCTCACTTTGCAGCCCCGGAGACTGAGGATCGAATCCTGGCCCTGGCCTGTGTGGACCCATGTGCTGGACTGGGGAGTGCCCCTAGTTCAGTTCTCACCGGGATGAAGACCCCGGCCCAGTTCCTGCCCTGTGCAGCTCCACTCCCACCTGTGGAATGAAACTATGTGGGAAAATGAATGATGTGCAGCTGTGGAGACTGTTCTGGGCCCTCCCCCTTCTTTCTGTCTCTGTCTCTGTATATCTCTCTCTGTCAAAAACAATAAAAATAAATCTTTACAAAGCCATGAATGCCAATTCTTGTGAGCAGGGTACCCACATAATGGGCGTGGAAAGGCCAGCCCAGCCTAAGAAGTTGGGACTTGAATGACAGAAGGAAGGTATCTGTGGGAGGGCATCCCAGCACAGAAGGCCTGCACCCATGTGGGGTCAGGACAGTATTCGTATGAGGAAACACTCCAGCCCAGGGTGAATGCTGAAGCTCACACAAGGTGAGGATGGCTTCCCTGTGATGGTTGGCCCAGCAGGGAGTGTGACAGCCTGAGTGAGGAAGGGACGGTAATGGTAATAGAAGATTAGCTACAAGAAGAGGAATTGACATAAGTAAGTAATCTAAGGTTTTCTTGAGGCTGCTTTTTCACTGTGGTAGAGAAGAATTACAAATATAAAAAGAGGAAGAAAAAAAATCCTGTGTAGTTGCATTAAAAATGAGGTATCCGAGTGAACTCATCATTTTCATTATAAAAAAATAGATGTAAAAATAGTTTAGATGCAAATGTGTATATGCATTTATCATTTTCTTCTGCTACCAATGAGAAAATGATCTCATGTCTTCCTTAATTTATTTACTTATCTGCTACAGTCTTTACTTCTGTCTACCAAGAGGGGCCCAGAGTTAGAGGCACCACAAAAACAACCAGCACAACCCGTACCCAGACCTTGGCTTCTAATCCTATGCTTTTCCACAAGGAGCTGGGGCTTCTGGAAGAAATAGTTGATTCCAAAACCAGGGCCAGGAGAATACAACTGAGAGCCGTGAACAACTTGTACCAGAAAGTACTGTGCTACAAAGATTGTGGGAACCTATCAGAAGAACAGAGAAGTTATAAAGAGTCTCCTACTGGCTCAATCTGGGATCAGTTGGGCAGTAAAATAATAATGATAGTGACTAATTGTAATTCACTGAATAAAAGGAACCTGAATTCATACTGATGTTATGTATACATATCTGAATAAATTGGCAGTTTGATGAGGAATGAGATTTTTATATATACAGTAGTCTCAATACACCACACATACCCCCAATAACTTTCAATTACTGAAAGAAAAATGTCTTTTTAGAGAAGAGTGACTTGACAAACACCACTTTAATCAAACAATAAAACTTAACTTAATCAAGCAATAATGCAACAAATTGACATTGTGTTTCACCACAAGGATGTGCTATGAAGAACATAGCATCACTTCTGAGATATTCCTGACAAATACACATGACCTGAATTGAATCATGAGGAAACCTCAGGCAAACCTAGGCCCAGCAACATTCTACAAAATGAAAGGTCTATAATTTTCAAAACTTTTAAGATCATGAAAGTCAAGAAAGGATTGGGGAACTTTTCCAGAGTCAATGAGCTAAAAGATCGTAACAGCTAAATGTCTGTGTGATTCTCAATAACATTTTTTGGAGCAATTGGAAAGAACTTGAATGGGGCTTAATGATTGAATGGTAGTACAGCATAAATTATATTTTCCTCATTTTGGAGTCTGTGTTGTGATGTATAACAATTGTCTGTTTATAGAAAATATACGCTAAAGTCTTAAGAGAGTAATGGGGCATCATATTGGAAACATAGTCTCAAATAGTTCAGGAAAGAAATACTTACTATACTTGCAAGTTTTCTATAAGAGATAATTTCAAACTATAAAAAGTAAAAATTAAAGAAAAAGTCATTATCAGAAAAACTCAGTTGCATGTTATTTTCTCTTCCAGCTCAGCTTGAAGCCTGACAATCAGGAAAATTTGATTTGAAAGGAAGGAAACACAAACACTTCAGAGCTTATATTTGCATAGCATTTAGAGTCAGATTGTATTGCTTTTAAAACATATTATTATGTTGTAAGCGCCCCCAGGAATAAGTTGGTGCTTCTTACAAATCATGATGGTCAAAGCTCAGTATCAGCTTGAATCACTTTATCGTCTTAGGATTTCCAGTGGGAATTCAGTTTACTCTATGAATTGAATAATTTGAGAAATTAGTTACTAGATTTAGATTTGTACATATCCATAGTGCATCATGAAAACTTTGGCATCATTTCAGCCTATTTCTATGAGTGTTGTCATGAAGTGAGAAGTCTTTTTCACACCTGACGCTCCATTTTCAGGGGAAAAATAATTCTTTGGGTCTAAGCATTTACTCTCTAGTGTTGCTTCTTTCTTTGGGTTCTGTTTATTCCTCATTGCCCTACCATCCCAAGATCATTCTTCGTCTGCTCCTGTCCCACTCTTTCATCCAAGCTTCCTGGTTGTCTGGCTTCTTATGGGTTGATCTATCAGAGGCTCCTCCATGATTTTAGTTCTCACAGGCTCCAGAAATATGGTCCTATCCAGTAGTACCTTCCCACAACAGTGAGCTCCTGGTCTCTTCACCCTCCTTCATTGATTTTCTTGACCATGTCTCTATATCAGCAAAGAGTTCTCTGATTAAATTCTCCTCAGTGAAACCTTTTGAGTGTATCATCTGTCTCTTTCAGATCTCTGTTTAAATCATTACATGCAATTCATCTTAGAGTATCTGGTAACAAAATGTGAAATTTGGAAATCAGGAACTGAGGGAATGGATCATAAAAAGAAAACATTTCTATGGTATTTGATGTGATTTGGAGTGTGGGGAACATTCAAGCTGGTAGAGTAAGGCTTAGCAAGTCAGTATGGATGTTTCCATGGGGTTGAAGAGAGAGAAAGAAAATATGTAAAAGCTGAAAAGGAAAGTCAGTGTGACTATGACAATAATGTAGGTAAAAATGAACATGGTAGCCTAGCCAGTATTTTTATAATATTTCAGCATCAGTTTTGGTAGTAAACATACTTCATTAACATATATGTCCACTTACCATAAATTGAAACCAGAAAGTTATAAAGATGTCTAAGAATGTATATGCTGAAAACTTTTCATATTTTGTTGAAAATGTCCTTCAGTTGGGACAAATAAATTTAGAATATGTAACGTAAATTCTAATCTTCTTCCAAAGTTTTCACAGAACTTCTCTTTGCTAAAGTAAAGTATTATATTCCAAGAATGAAAAGTATACATAGTTTTGTTTCTACCTTTATTTTAAAGTTATATCTCTAGATGCTGGCCTCTGTTTGAACTTCTAGGGATGGATTTGCTGCTTTAGATAATACTGAACAGTTGGCACTGTTTTTTTTTCTAGAATTGTACTAGAAGATCTTTTAAAAGAAAAAAAAAAGGTGTGAAGAAAACATCATCTTTTGAAGCAACTAACCTTCTTTTGAGTTGAAAAATTAAGATGTGTGTCAGAACTTTGAAGAACATGGTCATAAAAAAAACAACCAGAAAGGTCAACCAGCTGCCAGGGATTCTTTTAAAAACATTCCTAGAAAGTTGCCCTTACACTGGGCTCAGGTAGAAAAAAATGAAGACACTTGAGTCAGCACTAATATTTCATATCTTCTATGATATGATATTTCAGAATTACTAACATTTAGTAGTACCAAGATGAATAAGTTAAACCTTTTAAATAAGCATTTTTAAAAACAGCTTTAGTCTGTACATTATCTGTCTGGACTCATTATGTAGAACAATAACTAAATAAGCAGAACTAATTTGAAAAATCAACACAATTTTTGAGACAAACTTTTTGGAAGAATTGGCTGTGGTTATGTTAGGCTTCTCCACCCCATCTCTTCAGAAAGAAGGAGCTGGGTGCCTTTGGGATGCCTGATTTGTTGGTGGTCAAGCAGGAATCAATGAGTGTGGCCTGTTCTACCTGCCGCTCCTGGGCCTCAGTCCTGATGCCATCACATGGGAGCAGCTTGGTCACAGTTTATGACAAGGCCCTCAAACTCCTCTGCATCCATTTCCTCATCTATAAACCAGGGATTTCTAGTCATCCTTCATATGGTTATTTTATCAAATCAGCAATATATGTGGATGTACTTTCTAAACCACAAGATGCTTTACCAAGTGTGTTACTATTTTTATCATGACATTACATAACGTTCTATGTGTACCTGATGAGAAAGCTGGGGCCTGAGGTTGCAAAGCAACTTGTGAATAATCTGATCCAGAAGGTGATTCCAGAATTGGATCTCACTTTCAGGATCGATGCTTTCCCTCTGCTGATAGTCTACTTCAAAATCACATGCTTATCTTTCTGAGAAATAGAGTCAATTATGTTTCCTTCTATTTTTGATGAATATCACCTGGCTGATTTCTCCTCATTCTACAAACCCCACTGTGCCTCCTGACTGAGTCCTATAGCATGTCTTCCACTAATAGGTAGTAATCCCTTTTAAAAAATGTGCTAACTATGATATTTGAATAGTTTCTATAGTTGACAGCTTCCTCTCTGTGATACACCCACCAAAGCATTGCTGTGGCACATGACACGAGCTCAGACAGCAGGACTGGGCAAATTAACTTCACACAACATCTGGCAGAGCTTCACCGAGACAGAGGTGAAGAGTTGCTCAAAGGTTTGGTGATGTTAATCATGGTTGTAATAAACATAAAGATAGTCTCTCATCCGTAGCATAATCAAGTCCATGAAGTGTCATCATAAAAGGAAAAAAAATTCTCATTAATACCTAAATAACTGTAATAATGGAAGTATTTAAAATTTTCAGCAATATTCAATATTACATGTCACCTAGCATAGTTAATTGGACATAATCCCCAAAATTTGCCCTTATTCAGTGGCCCAGACATCCTAAAATAAATTACAAGCATCAGAGTGTGTGCAGTATGGTATATTAAATATTCCTCAATTGCATTTGTCAATATGAAATAGCTTTGCCTGTTTCTTATGCCTTCATTTTAGTTATTAATCAATAACTCTAGAAAGACAGATCTAGGGACAGGAACATGTTGAAACTCTGAACTCCATAGTGGCCTCAAACAATTGAACAGCATATAGAATCCTGACATTATGACTACGTGATAGTCTTAGTATCTTCTGTTTTTTCAACATTTCAGTATCACAGTTGCACTGATATGAAAGTAACTGTCAAGTGCATCAGGCACATATAAAACAAGTGCTTAGTAATCCAAACAAAAAATTTTTTAATTGTTCTGGCTTGGCATGGTATGTTTTTAGTAAACCCACAATCACCAGATTCTGTTCTAAATATTTACAGACAATCCACTGAAAATTCGCAATAGCCAACAGTTTCTCAAAATTCCAGAAAATTTACAATATATGCCATTCTGCAGTCAAAAACAAAAACAAAAACCCTCATATATAATCTATATATTTTTTAAACTTATAAAGTTTTTTCTAAAGTTAAACAAATTTATGTAAGACATTCAGTTCTAATTCTTCCATACATAAATATTTAAATGTATTTAAATTAATAAGTTTTGTCTTTCAGGCATGCCCAACCTGTGGCCTAGGGTGGCTTTGAACGTGGCCCAATACAAATTTTTAAAACACATATTGTAACACATAGACAAAGTACTGTAGAATTATACACCTAGAACCTATGTACTTTTTACTTACCAGTGTCACCCTAATAAATTTAACATTAACAGAATACATTCTGAGATTTTTTTGCCACCTTTACTTTGAGCTCATCAGTTATTGTTAGTGTTAGTTTATTTCATGTGTGGCCTGAAACAATTCTTTCAACGTGGCCCAAGGAAGCCAAAAGGTTGGACATTCCTATTCTAAATATTCTCTGCAGCTGACTTGAGGTTTGACATTTCCTCATCACATTTGCCCTACCCTTTACAGTTTAGGATCATACTCTTGAGTTGAAGGCACTGAAGCCAAATAAAAATTGCACAGTTTTGCTTTGGCCAACATTACATCATTTTTCCCAAAGGCCAATGGCTTCTTTGTTCTTATAGCTTCAAACAAACAACAACAAAAAGGCTTTTTTTTTTTTCTCTAGAATTTTTTATGGACTTCATTTGTCATAGGTTTGAGCCTTTCCTGACATTGTTCTTACAGCTTTGTTTTATGCTTTCCTCGTGTTTCCATTTAATGTGCAGTATTCCTCTCACTTAACGGAGATAAATAGGTTTTGCGTGATTCACTGGAAGTTTAGTCTTAGATTAGTAAAATCAAGTGAGCACTATAAGAAGTGAAGATGCTTAGAAAAGTGGCAAACCTGAAGACCAGCACATACAACTTTCCAGAACCTCATTTCTTAATGCTTACCACTTTCTTCTTCTTTCAGAAGCCATTCCTCAGGAACACTTTCCTGGGGAAGTTCCTGGCAATGGCTCCGCTCACTCTGGTATGGAAAGCCCCTAGAATCCCCTGAAAAACCTCCCCACCACCACCCCTTGTAACTGTTGATGTTTTGTTTAAGAAACTTCCAGTGTGTCACAAAGGAAGTAGTATGAACTGGGCCTTAGTTTATTTGTTCATTCATTCATTCATTCATTCATTCATTCAACAAATATTGATTGAGTGCCTTCTACGTGCTGAGCATCATTCTAGGTGTTTGGAATACTTCAGGGAACAAGCAACCCCCACCCCCACCCCCACCCCACCTTTTCCAACTTAACACAGTAGACATTTTTGTGAATCTTGAAAAATGAAAAGACAAAGAAAAGAAACTTTCAGCAGAAGCAATAGCACATGCTAAATCTGAATCAGAGAGAGGCCTGGTAGGTTATAGGAAATAGCTGCCGAGTCTTGAAAAATGCTGGAACATAATGTACAAGGTGAGGGAACAGTTGGGAGTTTGCAGAAGTGGGCAGGTCCTGTCAGGAAGGCTCTGTGTGTTCCTGGGTCACCAAAGTTTCTACATACAATAATCAGATAATCAAATAATCAAATAGGAAGTCAAAAGGCTGTCACATGCCCTTTAAATTTTATCTTGAGAAATATGGTAGTTTTTATAAGAACTGAGTATACAGAAAGTTGGTAATTTTTCTGATGAATAAATAAATGAAAGAAGGAATGAGTACTATAATGAATTAGAACAGAATCAGATTTGCATTTTGGAAAGATAATTAGTGTGTTAGTTTAGAAAGTAGATTTGGATGGAAAGAAAACAAACAAACAAAACAAACAGAAGGTAACCAGATAAAAATGTAGCAAGAGTCCCAGGAAGGAATGACAAGATGAGAATCAGTGCCCCAGGACTGTCCAGGGGGCTCCACTCAAGGGACTGCAAAGGAACCATTCACTTGAACACGTACTAAAACTGCCTCCTGGAGTTGTGCCGTGGAACAGCCTTTGGATGAACTATGGCAGGGACAACAGGGATGAAAAGTGACAGCAAGGTAAAAGAGATTAAGGTCATAAAAACAAACTAGAGGTGCCAGGATGGCTCAGCGGGTTGAGTACTCCCTCTGCAGCCATGGGGTCCCAGTTCCAGCCCCAGCCCACGCAGACCCATATACTGAAGTGGGGTGGGCTTCCCTTGTGGGAGGTCCCCAGCTCGGTTCTCATCCCAGGCAGGCTTCCCATGCAGGGGTCCCTGGGCCCGGTTCCCACCATGCGCAGCCCCACATCTACCCGTGTAGAATGAAACTTAAGGAGACCAACCGTCCTCCTTTAGGGAAGACAGTCCTCCTTTTGGAAGTTCTGTCCTCCCTTGAAAAGTGTCCTCCTAGATGTCCTCCTTTTCGATATGTAATACTAGATGTCCTCCTTTTCTTTCTTTTTTGGTTGTGCAATCGATTTTCTTTCTTCTTCTTCTTTTTTTTTTTTTTTTTTTTGGTTGTTAAATTTATTGGGGTGACATTGATTGGTAACAACTAGATAGTTTCCGGATGTACAAGCCCAAATCACATCACCTATGCTTCACATTATGTGCTCACCACCCAGAATCAGCTGTCCTGCTTTTCATTGGAAAAAAGTTGGTCACCTTATGAAACTACATCAAAAACTGATGATCTATGGCTGTGAGGATGGCTCTGGGCCCTCCCTCTTTCCTCTGTCTCTGTCTCTCTCTCTATCTGTTAAACAACAAAAGTAAATCTTACAAAACAAAAACAAAAACACAAATTGAGCTTGGGCTTGCTGACTACTTGGGGATATTTTTGTTTTTTGAAGTTTATGGTTATTGACCAAAGTACTGAAATTACTTATAGTTTTTTCTTAAGTTTTATTTGTGTGACCACAGTGTCCATTCTTAGGCTAACATTATCAAATCACAGGATACAAATAAAGATTTTGAAAAACTGAAGTGTATTTTTTTTTCACTTGTTATTTGATTAAAGCCTAATAAACACTAAGTTCGTTGTTATGTCTATATATCCCAATTGAATCCAACGTACATTTTTTTTTTCTTGAAAATTTTGAATCTACCATCATGTCCCCTTGGCTGCTCCCACTGTCCTCTCTTAACCTAGACACTTGCTGCATTCAAACACTCTAACACACTACTTAATACTTGACTACATATTGCTTTCTAATTATTTCTTGCTAACTACTCTGAAATATCTGATATTTATAATTGCTATGAGGGCAAGCTCCTCTTTGAAGATTGGAGGTAGGCTAATATAAGGTGAGGTAATATAATAAAATTAATGTAATTAAATCTCATCATTCAAGTTTCTCTCTCACACACACACACACACACACAATGCTTCCCTCCTAAGAAAAGTAATGTTTTAAATTTAATATTTTTAGTTCAGTGATTTATGAAATGTCATCATCTAAAAATTAATGTGTTAGAGACAATAATAAATGTCTTAACATTAGAATGACTAAAAGTCATGGATCTGTTTTTCTGGGGAGGGGGCATTTAATTTTTTCATCTCAAAAGTTTATTGCAAGTTTTTAAGATTTCATGTTTCTCAGTTTCTATTTCTAATGTGTGGATGTTATTTCTATATTTGTTAAAAATGTGTCTGCATTTTGCACATTTCTAAGATGATCTGCAGGTGTGAAGTTTCTTTTCAGATTTTTAAGTAACTTGATTTTTAAAGTCTTATCTTTACATTAGAACTCTAAGGTGCTGAGCGCTGATTTATTTTTCAGAAGACAGTCTTGATTTTTAATTGCTTATTTATTTTAGAAGTAAATTAAGAATGTTTATTAAAAAAGCTTACTAATAAAAATGTGTTACTGTTCTTCAGGTCATGAGTTTGGTCTTTTAGAAAGATAAAGAGACTATAAACCAGGTGGCATGATAAATTAGATTAGAAATAAAAGAGGATGCTTTACTTTCTAGTCATTACCTAAATTGCTTGGAAGAATAATTTTGGGGTTAGGGAGCATATTTAATAATATTTGCTGTAAATTAAACTGAACTTGACACTTGAAATTTGTGCAGTGTTGCTCGCAGGTTTAAGTTTCATCAATGGGCCCCAGACAACAAGCAAAATCCTCTTCAATGGCAGCTACACAGGTCAAGATTAGAACGTGAACATAAAGGTTACCTGACTGCAATATCCATCACACAATAGTCAGTGCAGTTGACTTCCTCTTAGCAAGGTATTCCTTCCTCACTTATCATTGCCCATGCTCTCCTCCTAAAACCAAGCCCGCAGCAAAGGCACACAGCTTAAAACAAGAGGGCAACTATTTGGTCAAGAATATTTAGGGAACTCTGCAACTCAACTAAAAATCCCAGACAGGGTTACACACAAATTTTGATTTCATGCCCAGAATTGTTCGGTTAACCCAACTGCATTGGGTTGATAAAACAGAGGCAGAAACCAAGACAGCAGGAAAGGGACTGGGAGTTAAATAATACATCTCAGTTTAGCCTCAGTCATGTTGACTTATAGTATTGACCTTTCTGATCTCTGCTTCCTTATCTTGAGAACTGGACAGCCACTAAGGTTCAGGAAAGAGGTCAAGACCAAAAAACATTGGCAAATGTTCATAATCTAATTATAAAAAAATCAAAAACCACTTCATGAACTTCATCCATAATGGGGCTTCTTTGTGTTCACAGTGATTCTCTTTTTTGATGCTGAACTCCTTGAGAACATGTCTACTGGCTGGGTTGGAATTATCTACAGAACTGACATGTTGCCTCACAGGTAAAATAGTAAAATCATATAATCTCACAAAGGCCCCCAAACTGTCAATCACCATTCAGATTCTTGACATTTTACTACATTTCTATATAATAATCACTGTGGTAGTTAATTTTACATGCCGACTTGGCTAAGCTATAGCACTGAGGTTTTGGTCAAACATCAGTCTAAACTAGGGATTCCCAACCCCATGCCTGCGGCACCATGGCGCCTGCGGCCCGATTTGTGTGCGCCCGCCATTATTTGACTGCATCAGAAGTTTTTCATAAACACTAAGTAAAACTATCATTTATTTTTATACATTTGTTAGAATTTTAAAATATTGTTTGAGTATCTACACAGGTTTATTATATTCGTTGGTATGTTTGTGATATCATATGTATAAATTATTCCCTAGCTCTCGCCTTTGTACATGTTGCGTCTTGTGTAGCCGCTGCGCTCTTTAAACTCTCCTCCACCCAACCGGGAGACGCCAAGTTGCTGTTCTGATTGCGGTTGCTGGACTGATCGGGTCGTGACGGTTAGCTAGGATCACAGTGTTTTGATATATTTGATTTTAAATGAACTAAAAGCGAGGCAGGTAATCTATTATTATGGTGGCAATTTGATATGATATTGTAGTTCTATAACGATTTTTATTTTTATTTTTTTAGTCCTAACATGAGTGGACCAAATAAGAGAAAACAAACCTATAATTTTAACACAGACTGGGAGAAATCATATTGTTTCATTAATTTAAAAGGTAAATGCGTTTGCCTGTTGTGTGGCAGTAGTATTGCAGTGCCGAAAAAACATAATGTTTAACGTCACTTTCAGACAAGTCATACCACTTTTGATACGAATTATCCACTTAAATCTGAAGTAAGAAAGAAAAGAATAAATCAACTAAAATGAAGTTTAACTACTCAACAGACTGTTTTCACTAGACATGTGGAAAAATCTAAAAAGGCAACCATTGCTTCTTTCAAAATTTCTCACATGCTCGCAAAGAAGAAAAAACCTTTCCAGGATGGTGAATTGTTAAAAGAAGCATTTCTGACTGCTGCCGATTGTTGGTTTGAGGAATATTCTAACAAGCGTGAGATTATGTCAGCGATACAAGACCTACAGTTGTCAAATAACACAGTCACAAGAAGAATACACGCAATTTCAAAAGACTTGCAAACTCAGTTAAAGACTGACTTGGAAATATGTGACTGCTTCTCTCTGCAATTTGACGAGTCAACAGATATATCAGACACCGCACAGTTGGCA
>PVKE010034809.1:0-17199 GCA_004027555.1 Craseonycteris thonglongyai
AGTTTCTTGAAATTGCCTACATTCTTTGGCTTGTGGCCCCCTTCTTTTGCCTTCAAAGTGCATCTGTCCAACCTCTGCTTCTGTCTTCTCTAACTCTGGTCCTCCTACTTTTGTCTTTTTTTTTTAAGATTTATTTTTATTGTTTTTGACAGAGAGAGAGAGAGATACAGAGACAGATACAGAGACAGAGAAAAGGGGGAGGGCCCAGAACAGTCTTCATAATTGCACATCATTGGTTTTTCCACATAGTTTCATTCCACAGGTGGGTGCGGGGCTGCACAGGGCAGGAACTGGGCCTGGGTTTTACCCCTGTGAGAACGGAACTGGGGGAACTCCCCAGCTCAGCATATGGGTTCGCATGGGCCAGGGCTGGCAAAGTCAGTGCTTAACCCACTGAGCCATCTTAGCTTCCCCCTGCTTTCTTCTTACAAAGAGACTTGTGACTACATTGATCCCACCCAGATAATTCAAGATAATTTACCCATCTTGGAATCCTTAACTTAATTATATCTTCAAAGTTCCTATTACCATGTAAAGTGACATAGTTACAGATTCTGTGGATCAAGACAAAGACATCTTTGGGGGCTATTATCCAGCCTTCCACCATATTTAAAAGAATTTTGAGCAAGGTCATAAGCAGAGTGTGAGGGGCAACAAAGGCCCTAAAATACAAGGAATGGTTAAGAAATTTGCAGAACGAGAGGTTATTAGAGTGGTGGGAGTACCAGTGTACATAGTTTGATTTTGTGACTTATTATTAGTATATGTGCCAAATTTCAGCCTATTTGCATCTGTGTTCTTTCAGATATCACTGAAGAAGCAACTCAAATGTGAAGAAAAATTGAATTTCTCACCATTATTAAGTTCCTCACAAAACAAGAGAAAACACCTCACACCATTTTGGAAGAGATGTTAGTAATTTACGGAGACTGTTGCCCTGGGAAAGCCATGGTTTACAAGTAGTGTAGCCTTTTCAAGCAAGGCAGAGAGTTGACTGAAGACGACCTCCACCTAGGATGCCTTATTGAGGCTACTACCTGAGATACTGTCAAAAAACTTAAAAACCTGTAGTGGAAGATGCCAGATAGAATAAAAGGCACCTTGCAGAAATGGTTGGAGCATCACCTACAGCCATTCTGAATATTCTCCACCAGCATCTAAGGATGTCAAAAGTCAGTGCAACATAGGTTCTGACAGTTTTTGGACCTCTACAGAGACAGTAAAGATGAAGCTTTAAACCAGATTGTCACTGGTGATGAAACTTGGGTTCATCATGATGAGCCTGAGTCAAAGCAGGAGTCCAGGCAGTGGCATGAAAAGGGCACGCCACCCCACAAGAAGTTCGAAGTGTCACAATCTGCTGGAAAAATCACGGCTACTCTTTTTGGGATACACAGGGTATCCATCTGATTGATTACAAGGATAGGGTATCATGGTAACTGGAGAGCACTATATTCTAGTCTGCTGAAACAGTTAAAAGAATCTGTGAAGGAGAAAAGAGGAAAATGGACCAAAGGGGTGCTGCTTTTGCACAAAAACACACTCATGCACAAGAGTAATGTTGCGTTGGCTACTTTACGACTGTGGCTTCCAAACATTAAACCACTTTGCCTACAGTCCCAAACTGGCTTTGTCTGGTTACTATTTGTTCCCAAATAGGAAAAAAACAGCTCTGAGGGAAGAAATTTATAGATGATAAAGAGGTTAAGGTTGCAATTTTGAGGGCAAAAACAAAACATTTTTTTGAAGGTATAAACTTATTAAAAGATCTGAAAAGTGTATTAGGGTTGGGGGGAAATATATTGAAAAGGAAAAATAATAATCATATTGGTGTGTAACATAAAGAAAATGAATGAAGAGAACATAAACAAAGAAGAGGAGCAGGACTGGAAGATCAGTGGGGGAGAACTCAATGGACAATTTCCTGGTCATAATATGCTAAGGATTAACTCCACCGCCACCCCATACACATCATTAGTGAGGAGTGGAATTAGTAAATTAATAAATAAACTCAACTCTATATCATGAATATGTCACTATATGTACTGCTGGTTTTAAATAATATAATATAAAATTTGTCACTCTAAACCAAATATATGTTTTATTTTTGTTCTTCTAAAATCCAGTGCAATACAACCCTACTAGGTATCAAGACAGGTAAATTTCTAAACTCTTTGGGCTTTATCTGAGTATTTTAGTCCATATTTTAAAACCCAGAGTTGACAGGGTAAGAAGGTAAAGCACTTTCATTGTTTCCCTAATATGCTTTATTATTATGTCAGTAAAATATAATATGCTGATAATGGGACACCTAGGCCAATTTAAGAAGCAAGAGAGTCTGATTGTTACCAACCAATGTCACCCCATTAAATTTAACAATAAAATATAATAATATTAAAAAAAAAAAAGAAGCAAGACAAAATCTATTTGTATAGAGTTAAGTGCTAGTATAGAGATAACTTTCATTTGTAGGAAATATTGGAAATGAGAAACAAGTAAATGACATCACAAATAAGCAAAGAGACAAATACAGAATGAAAGACATTCTTGACCAGGGTTTCTTACATTTAAGGAGCATACAACTCGCCTGGGGATGTTATTAAAATGCAGCTTCTGATGCAGTAGGTCTGGGCGGGGAGGGAAGGCCTAGAATTCTACATTTCATATAACTCCCAGGTGACACATTTCAGTATATTAGCTGAAAGGTGCTGCTATTCAGCAGACTATATTTTGAGTAACAAGGGTCCAAAAAGCCACAAATTTGATTTGTTCAACAAATTAATGGTATGAGAAAAATAAATAAATAAAAATAGAGTAGGAGCAGTAAGTAGGAGACACTGCAGTCAAATGTAACATACAGTGCTTGTTTGAACCCTGATTTGAACAATTGAACGTTAAAAGAAACTTTTCTGAGACCATGGGATGATTTGATTCTGACCCGGGTTTTACATAATTCCAAGGAATTCTTGTTCATTTCGTTAAGTGAGATAATGGCTTGCTGGTTATGTAAGACAATGCCCATATATTTATAGAAGTGCATGTTAAAGTACGTAGAAGGAAAATATGCTTCTTAAAAATGCTTCATTAAAAAAATAGAATAAAGAAAACTATTAGTAATTGTTAAATTTGGGTGATGGGCTCAATTTATTTTTCTTTCTATAGTTATATACAAAGAATTGAAATAATTTTGAGTAAAAAATAAAAGTTCAAATATTTATAGTAACTGCAGATGAGGATGCCAATATCTGTACCTACCAATTTTTTAACTTTTTTCCTATGAATTCTACTCATCTGGTCCTCTAAATCTATGAATGAGTGAGCCATAGCTGAAAGTTGAGATGTAATATTGTATTAAAAACTAATGTCACCTTGGATGAAATTAATCACATCTTCATAAAGCACAATATTTAATTATCATTGGAAGACTTATTATCTCATCACTAGCCAGCCAACTAATCATTGTGTTAGTTTAAGGAAACACATTCCTGGCTTTCTAGTTATTCCTTATTGTTTATAAAAATTGAAGTATTAGACCTTTTATTTTTGGGCTGTTCCAGCGTACTGTAAAGCTACAACTGAGATATGAGATAATTTAAAACAGCAAGTAGATAGATAAATAAATAAACCGTTTTAGAAAGTGGCTGTCTCAACCTGACCCCTGGATTTAAGAGAATCTCAGAAGAGTAATTGATTTGAGCCATCCCCATATTTATTTAATTAATTAATTAAATAAAAGATTGATAAATATACATGAGTATAAGTACATGGTAAAGATGGTATTTCAAAATAAAGAAAAGATAGATTATTTAATAAACAGAGATGGGATAATGGCCAGACATTTGAAAAATAAATAAAACTGGACCTTTCCCTCACTCTTTTCACAAAAATAAGTTACTGAGGATCAAAGCTTTAAACATAACAACATAAGAAAATGATTTATATTCTTGGAAAAGATAAGATCTTTTACGGCCAAATGCAAAGCTCGGTAAACCACAAAGAACAGGATGGATATAATTGTCTATGTAAAATTTAAAAATTCTGCTCAGGAGAAAAAAACAACACAAAACATAATGTCAAACACAAATGACAAAAATGTATTTGCAATACATATGACACACTAAAGATTATTTTCTAAATATATGAAGAGCATTTATAAACCAAGCAATGAAAAATGAACAATTAAAAAAAAAAAAAAAAAAACAATTTGGGGATGCCAAGATAGCTCAGTGGTTGAGCACTTGCCTAGCAATTGGGAGGCCCGGAGTTCAATTCCTGGCCCTGGCCCATGCAAACCCCGTATGCTGAACTGCGGCACAACCGGTAACCACCAGTGGCTCTGTGGCAAGAGTTCTCACCTCCCATGTGGGAGCCCCACCCCAGTTTGGTTCCTGCACCTCCTGGCCCCACATTCACCTGTGTAGAGTGAAACCATGTCACAACTATGAAGACTGCTCTGGACTCCCCATACCTCTTCTCTGTCTCCCTCTTTCTCTCTCTCTCACTTTCTCTCAAATAAGAAAATATTTTTTTTAATGAACAACTTAACAAAAAATGGGAAAAGAATAAAACTATTTAAAATGTCTTAAAAGCACAAGAAAAGGTGTTCATTTGTACTCTTAAAAATGCAAAAGCAAATGTTCATTAAAATCACAATGAGAAAACATTTTAACCCAATTAAATGTATAAGCATTAAATAATTTGATAGTATACAGTGTTAATGAGGTTGAGAAAACAGGAATTCTCAGACTATTGACAAGACTGGGTACAAATAATTTTGATAGTAATTTGGCAGTGCCTAACACTACTTAAAATGTTCATATCCTGTGACCTAGCAATTTCACTTCTAGGAATTTTCAACAGATATATTCATATAGATACTCCAAGATATATGTACATTAGTATTTTCCATAGTAATAACAAAAAAACCTAAGGGTATCTTAAAATCTGTTAGTAAATAGCTGGCTAAATAAAGTGTTATTTATTCATAAAATGGAATGTTGGAATGTTGTTAGTTATTAAAATGAATAAAATATGTCTGTGTATTAATGTTCTTTATAGGACCATATGAGGGTCATATGAAAAGATACTGGGGAGGGAATTTCTAAAAAAGTGATGTTTAAACTGTCCATGGTTTATACTTGTGATTGATTACATCTTAGTCTTGGTGTAACTATACAGGCAATTCTTGTTTGTCTAACCTCCTCACCTAAAATCCCCAAAAGGGATATTGAAGATGAAACAAAGAGAGGAAATTTCTTCAGGCCAAAAACATTACAGAAAATCATGAAGTTCAGAACTAACCTGTATGTTTCAGTCATAGTTATCATAAAAACTATTAATATTAAAGTATTAAACCAGTACATTTACCTTCAGGCTTCATAGATATGGAACCAGAGGCCCAAGACTATACCACTAATATTTGGTTATCATTTGCATATATAGAAAGAGTGTTAAATTTTGACAGACATACAAGTGCTGCCAGGAAAAAAAATCCAGGCATTGTCAATACAGTGAGAACAGTTATATGTCTGGATACTTTCCAGACAGGCCTCGTATACTTTAAAGTAATTTTCATTTTATTTTAAAGGAGATACCATATATATAATTTGTGGCATGATTTTCATTTTGCTATGAAATAATATTAACACTTTGAAGAGAGCTGTTTAAGTGATCAGAGAGTTGTTGCTTATAATTACAGGTTATTCTGAACAAAATGACAACTGTTTTTTGGATACTGTCAAGGTTGCTTTGGTTTTAAAAATACTTTCTTCCATGAATATGAATCACAGTGATGAACTTGAAGCTCAAGGTCATTAAGGTATCTATAAATATTGAAACCTATGATTTGAAAGCATTTATTGAGGTCATTTATTCTAGTCTACCTGTTTCTACATAGGAACACTAATAAACCTTCAAAACCACAGGGCAGGGGGAGCCAGTGTGGCTCAGCAGGTTGTCTACTCGTTTTGCAATCCTGGGACTGAGGATCAAATCCTGGCCCCAGCCCATGCGAACCCATGTGCTGAACTGGGGTGTGCTTCCCATGCAGGAGAACCCCAATTCAGTTCTCACCCACTGGTTCAACCCCTAGCTTAAGGGGGCATGCCTCCCAGGCCCCAGCCCAGCTCCTGCCCTGCAAGGCCCCCGCCCACCTGTGTGGGACAAAACCATGTCGAAAACTGATGATGTACAACTAAGGAAACTGCTCTGGGCCCTTCCCCTTCTCTCTGTCTCTGTCTCTGTCAAAAACAATAAAAAATAAATCTTAAAAAAAACAAAAACAAACGCAGGGCAGATTATTTGTTCCTTGAAAACCAAATCTTTTCTCACAGAGTTTAATACGTAATCATGCACTTAATAGGTGCTCAATACGTACTAATACTGATGGATTGTTAAAGGAGACTGGACCAAATGGAAAGAGCTTGGTCTTTGGAAGGAGACCAACTGAATTACAATTCAGACTCTTCTACTACTAGCTGTAGTGACTTACAGTGAGTCAGTCTTCCCCTCTACTAACAAAGTATATTTCCCCAGCCTTCACCAGTGGTTTTCTGTGTCATTATGGGCATTCAAATTTCACTGGTTCATTTTCCTCATATGCAAATTGTATAACCTAAGCAAGTTCATTCCTTCTGGATATTGTCTTATTCCATGGGCTCTGCAATTCATTGTGCCCTACTCTCCACTGAGCCAGCCCTGTGTCTCTATACACTAAGCACCTCTGCAACAGTTACTCCACCAGGGTTAGTATGTCACTGGTGCAATTCGACCTGCTGCCACTCTACCTCTAGTCCTGGCAGCAACATCTGCTGTTTCCCTGGGTGCCATCCCAAACAGCTATACTCAGAGACTCAAAGCTGCACCGTGATCTGTAGCAAAGGGTGCCCCTCCTTCGGGCAGTACTTTCTGTTAGTTCCCCTGCAAAACGTGGTACTTTTGTTGCCCAGTGATAGAGCCTTTTCATTTTTTTCTTTCTTTTCTTCCTTTTTCTTTTCTTTCTCTTTCTCTCTCCTTCATTCCCCTACCCCACCTCCACCTTTCTCTTCCCTTCCTTCCTTCCTTCTTTTTCTTCCTAATTTATAGATGACTTGTTTTCTGCAAGATTAAGGCTTCAATAGAAGCTGTTCTAGAAGTTAATGTCAAGTGATGCATCTCATGTTCAGAATTCCTTTTCCTCTTCCATATACCATTTATGACTGGTTCAGCTCTGAATGCTTGGCTCTTCTTGCCTTAGGAAATTCCTTCTCTTAGAACATACTTTAGCCTCCATGAAAATAGAATTATTTTGGGCCATATAACCAGATTGCCATATGTTCCAGATATGATTGTAGACATGTGTGCTTAAAATGAAATCCCCATTAAAAACAGAATACATGTGATGATACCTAAATTATAAGATTGTTATAATATATTATAATCTTCTTAATAGGGTAGTTAAATTTTTAAAACAATTACTGATGCATGGAAAGTTGTCAATAAATGTTAACTGGTAGTATTAATTAGTAGTATATAATATTTATTATATTAATATGATTAATTTAGATAATTGTTACTTGGTATCTTATGTTTAATATAAATTTCCTTTGAGACATTTTACAGTCATTCTATTTTTAATATTGAATATTTTATTGCCTTCCTTTCTAGCAATAACTTATAGAATAACTAGGGAAAATAAAGCAAACTATTTTCATCTACATTCAAGTTAAGTACTTTTAAGGGATTTCCACTCTGATCCAAAACTTTAACAAAAACTTTAACTGTAAATTTTTAGCTAAGAATAAACTTAAATGTAAGTTGATTTGATAAATGAAAAACTAGCATGGGGATTTAATTAAGTAATAGGGATGCTGGGATAGCTCAACAAGTTAAGCACTTGCCTTGCAACTGTGAGGTCTGGGGATCAAATCCCGGCCCCAGCTCATGCAAACCCACATGCTGAACAGCGATGCACAACTGGTAACCACCAGGATGACGGTGAAGGTTCTCACCTCCCATGAGGGAGGCCCCCAGATTAGTTCCACCCCATGCGGCCCACATCCACCTGTGTGGCAAGAAAAGAACTAATGATGTGCAACTATGGAGACTGCTCCGGGCCTGTTGGGAGCCGGTCATGTGCTTGACAAGGAAGGCTCTCTGGGGGCCTTGATGGCAGGGCCTCGGCCCCCCAGCCTCCCGGGAAAAGCTGACCTAGGGCTTTGATGGAAGGGCCTCGACCCTCCCAACCTCCTTGAAGGGATAGAAACTAGATGTATACGTGCAGCTTCGCATGAAGGCTTGAGAGCTGACAATTTGCAACATAGGCTTGAGAGCTGACCATTTGCAACATAGTGTTTCAGAAAGCAAGGAACAAAATGATTTACAAAGAAATGGCTATGTGTTTGAGATAAAGGTGTCCTTGGACTAGGCTTAACTGAGATAAACAATGCCTGATATTTCCTTGTGATGACGTACATGTATACTATGAAAGGTAAACAATAAAGCTATTCGGGGTTGCTCCTATTGAGGACAGTTGGCAGATAATTTTGTCTGTCTTTAGTTCCCACCGCTCGAACTCAGGGACTTTGTTCACCCAGGCTGGTTCCTGACATGGGCCCTTCCCCTTTCTCTCTGTCTCTCTCACCTTCTCGCAAAAAAATAAATAAAATTTTAAAGAAAAATAAGAAAATAAGAAAGCACGACCATTTTAATATCAGACAAAGTAAACCAAGAAACATGCACAAGAATTTTCAAATACCTTTATTCGTGATAGGCTAAAACTAGAAACCCCACTGATTTTATGCCCATTTCTAGCAGAATGAAAATATAAACTGCTGTGTGTTCATTCAGTGGAATATTAACAATAATAAAAAAGAACAAGCTACCACAATACAACATGTATTGTATAAACATGAACAAACAACATGTATTGAAACTGACAATAATAGAGATGAATCACAGATACAAGTGCATAAATTTTATGATTCCTTTTATATGAAATTCAAAAAGAGGCAAAACCATGATAATACAACTCAGAATAATGGTTACCTCAC
This sequence comes from Craseonycteris thonglongyai, assembly GCA_004027555.1. Classification (NCBI taxonomy): domain Eukaryota; kingdom Metazoa; phylum Chordata; class Mammalia; order Chiroptera; family Craseonycteridae; genus Craseonycteris; species Craseonycteris thonglongyai. Next base: position 9,030 of record PVKE010034809.1, read on the forward strand.
GGGATAAGCAGGAACGGGCATAAGGGCATCTCCTAGATAGATGGAAATGTTTCTGTCTTGATCTAAATGCTGGGTTGCTCGCTGTATATATTTATGTTAAAAATTATCAATCTGTAGGCTTAAAATGTATACATCTTAATGTGTATATGTTATAACTTATATATATTTTAAAAGGTTGGTGGGATTTTGTAAATTAAAAACAATAATTGTATAACATTTTGAATAATGTAGATATGAATGATTACTCGAAAGTTTGATCCAACTAGAGAGAAATTGTGTTGAGAGGTGGTAGGAACAGTTGAGGGATAGAAAATACTGTTTTTCTTAATCTAACAGAAGTTAAAGTATTCTCCTATTTTATTTTAAAAGCGGGTTAAATAAATGACAATTATTTATAGAATCCTGTTTCTCTAGTATTCCTTTTTCTATTTAAAAAATCTTCTTTTTGATGAAAAAGAATTAATTGAAATATAGTGGCACATAACTTGTAAGTTTAAGGTGCACAACATGTTGACTTGATACATTTATATATTGTAATACAATTGCCTTTGTAGCGATAATTAGCACTTGTTTCATGCCACATAATCATCATGTCTTTTTAGTCATTGGAATAATTAAGACCTACTCTTTGCAAGATGATAATAATACAATTTTACTATTTATATTCACTACATGGTGCATTAGATCTCTAGGACTTATCTACTACTCCTGGCAGATTTGTGCCCTTAGATGGCACCTATCCTATCCTCTCACCTCTATCTCCTGCTACTTTATTATTATTATAGTGCTTTAGATCAGGCCAGTGCAGCTGTGGGACCAAAAGACTTGTATACCTGTACAAAGAAAAGATTTATAGAGAATTATTTACAGAGCAGCTATTTCCAAAGAATATAAGCTAGCTAAATAATAATTATTAAGTACTTATAATGGCATTTGTTTAATGCCATTTTATAAGCTGAATTAAGTGTCTTATAGAATGATAGAAAAATGAACTCATCCACTTAATGACATCTGGATCAAATGGAACATCTGGATTGGATGTTTAAGATAAATTTGAAACCAGAAAATGTTTTGTTTTGTTTTTTATTGAAGTCCTGTTTTATTTATTACATTGGGGAAAGAGCTGAGGTAACATCTGTTTCAATGAACATTAGGAGTACACATAGACAAAACATAAAATCCTAAACGAAGAGTCAGGGGACAGGATGGAATGACACAAAAGAGTGAAAACTAGATGGATAACTGAGAAATATTTGTTTTCTAGAATCATAGCAAGCAAGAAAAGAGTCTACAAAGAATGATAACGGTATATAGCAGAATGGCAAAATAATAGTGCTAAAAATTCAAAACCTCATTTTACTAAGAGCAGACCTAATACATAATAGGCATTTAATAATTTCAAATGAATGAAACAAGTCTGATGAGGTAAAATGAGTGACCTATGGCTAATAGCTGAATACTGCAGTTCAGGGAGAATAGTGAGTCTGAATAAAACACTGATTTAACATGGAAAATGTTTCTAGTTGACTTCTAGTGTTTACATATAGTGGCATTAATTCATAGCTTCTCCTTTTTGCTCTTGGAAATCTTAGAGCTTTAACTACTTTTCTTTTTTAATGCGACTGGGAGAAGCAAAATTTTCCGGACTCTAAAGTAGAGGAAAGGGCTGCTGATAATTACTATGACTAAACAAGGACATTAAGAATCATAAGGATGGGGAAGCTGGGATGGCTCAGTGGGTTAAGCACTCACTTTGCAGCGCCGGGGACCAAGGATTGAATCCTGGCTCCGGCCTGTGGGGACCCATATGCTGAACTGGGGAGTTCCCCCAGTTCAGTTCTCTCTCTCTCTCTCTCTCTCTCTTTCTCTCTCTCGGTAAACAACAACAACAACAGCAACAAAAGAATCATAAGGAAAGAAGTGAAGAGAAGATACCACATAAAGCTAATAAGGGCAAGAAAACTCAGGAGCTTCAGACAGCAGAAAGACCAGAGTTAACGTTTCTCACAGATGGAAGGCATCCACTGCAGTGCAATAGCTGTTGACAGGGGTGTCTCTGAACACTTCTTTTCGGTGTGAGGAGCAGAGGCGACAGGAAGCAAAGGAAAATGGTGGATTCACACAGACATCCATGTTTTTAGGAGGCCGTCTGGCTCTGAGGCAGTGGAGGAAAGAGAGCCTCTTTACTGATTAATCTGACTTTCCCCATTGTCTGAGGGACAACAAAGACACCATAGCTCATGCCAGTGTTGATGACTGGGTGTAAACAAAAGATGGTATGTTCATGCACTGACATATTATATGGGCAAAGAAAGAAATGAAGTACTGATGCATGTTGCAAAATGGATGAACTTTGAAAGCATTGTGCTAAGTGAAAGCAGTCACAAAAGGACTCAGCCTGTGTGATTCCATGTGTATAAATGTCCAGAATAGGAAAATCCAAAGAGATAGGAGGTAAATTAGTGGTTGCCAGGGGCTGGGGCAGTGGGGAGAGAAGAGTGGTGTGTAACTGCTCATATGGGTGCAGTTTCTTTTTGAGATGCTGTAAGTATTCTAAACTTAAATTGTGGTGATGGCTGCATAGCTCAGTGAATATACCCCACACTACTGTACTAAGCACTGAAATGTGGGAATTTCATGTTATGTGAAACTATCTCAATAAAGATGTAAAAGGGGTGGGGGAGGGACTTCTAATTTAGTGGGTATAAATGTTTCCACTGCCTTTCCTTACCCACTCTCTTCCCAGTCCTTCTGTATTGGACCAAGGGGATAGCTTAGTGGACCCTCTGTTGATAAAGCAAGAAACAGAAAACAGAGCAGGAGGGGGGAAGGTTTGGAAGGTGTCCAATGTGTTATGTCATGTGTCCAAAAATGGTGTTGCTTCCGTGACTGTCTTTGAATATGTTACACTTGTACCTCATTTTACTTTTGAAATTTAGCCAAACCTGCCACACTGGGGTGTTAGTGATTCTAGTCGACACCCCTAGTTGTATGTACATGTTAGAGAAAATGATCGGGGCTTGTAGACAAGCCACCAAAGGTACGGATGTTGGGGTTGCAGAACTCAGGCAGTGCTTTGGCTGTTCATAGCTGCATAGGTCCTCAGTAACCATTTCTTCTGAGAAATGAGGTTTGGATGTACTCAAGAAAAAAAATGAAAACATTTTTTAAAAGTTATTTTTAATGGAGTAAGATAAAAAGCTTTGGAAAAGTACTCTTTGGTCAATTAGAATAAGTAATATTAGAGTCAGGAAGACAAAGAAGAGCTTAATCCAGGGCTCTGTGTCCAAATCATGCTGACTGTTCAGCCCCCAACCCTTTAATTTCCTTTCCTGAGGCATCTGATGACCAGCCGGGACTAGGTTTCCGGCTGTGAGGACGTTTTGAGGAAAGGGTAAGGAGGTCTGGAACGGCAGACATCTGAACAATTAGTTCATCAATGATTTTCAGTTTGTTTGTCTTTTTAGAAGTCCCCCATACAATCATGATTTTAAAATCTGGTATTGAACGCTTTATCAGATGCTCTGTGAGTCAGACATGGACAATATTTCTGCCCTTGAGGGCTGGTTTTAATCAAGTTTTGCCCTGTTAGCCACCTAATACATATTTAAATTTTCCTGATGTTGCAAGAGTAAAAGCAGAATTCATTATTAAGGTTTCTAGGAGCGCCTTAGCCAAGCTGTTTATAAATGGAAGCTGGGGCCTTTCTCTAAAGCCTCCTCTTCCCCCAGTGAAGGGCTGGCTTATTATTGCAGAATACTGCCCATTGTTTGGGTCAGCATTAATCTCTTCTGTGCCAGATACTGCACAGATGCTCGGAGCATCTTCCTTGCTTTTTTCTCCATGCTGAGTCCCTACCCAGAACCTAGACGGAGGGTAGGACAGACAGATGTAGTATGTACACTGGCATTCGCTGGGTGACAAGCCAGTAAACTTCCCGTTTGCTCCTTAGACACCTAATACTTTTCCTTGTTAATCAGATGGGTCCCCAACACCTCTACAGTTATTTGGTTACAGTACATTTTATAACTATCAGGGGTATTAGTGAGAAATAAGAGAAGAGGAAATTAAGATGCAGAAGGTGCAGACGGAGAGAACCGGCTCCCTGCAGTGTGACTTTGATCCAGACGTTATTAGGTGGTTGCTTGTTGGAGATGCTGGCTATAGTTTGTGCATTTGAATAAATTTTGATACGCTGTAAGTGACTTGCTAATAAAGGCAAAGAAGCAAACAAATCAAATTTTTCAGATTGGAATACAAAAGACACCTAAAACAAAATACTTCATAGCAGTTCAAAATAACAAGCTGATCAAAAGCATACCAGATGAATGCTAAAAGCATATCTATGAATCTATGAATCTTAATACTAGCATGGTTGAGGTCTGACCAAAAATATTAACACAATGAAGAGCAATTTATAATATTATGGGATATATTCACACTAAATATGTTATAAATGCTTATGGACCAAATGCTATAACAACAGCAATCATACAAAAAAACAAAATACATGAGTTTTTGTTTCTTTGTTACTTTCAGTTTTATATTCCTCCTCAAGTGAGGTTATATGGTTCTTGATTCTTTCAGTCTGACTTATTTCGCTTAATAAGATAGTTTCAAGGTCCATCCATGTTGTCATGAATGGCTGAATTTCATCTTTTCTTATCACTGAGTAGTATTTCATTGTATAAATGTACCACACTTCTTTATTCAGTCATCTATCAAAGCACACTTCATTTTTTCCCACAACTTGGCCACCATGAACAGTGCTGTGATGAACACTGGGGTACATATATCTTTGCAAATTAAGGTTTTTAAGTTTTTTGGGTAGATACCCAGAAGAGGGATTGCCAGATCATGTGGCAATTCCATTCCTAATTTTTTGAGGAATCTCCATACAGCCTTTCATAGTGGTTGTACCAGTTTACATTCCCACCAGCAGTGTATGAGGGTTCCTTTTTCTCTCCAGCCTCTCCAGCACTTGTTATCCCTTGTCTTGGTGATTATAGCCATTCTAGAAACAAAAACTCATGGACCCAATCAATAGTTTAGTGGTTACCTGAGAGTAAAGAGGAAGGTGGTGGGAGGACCAGAGCGGGAAGGGAGGAGTAGGGTGGGGGCATCAAATATATGGTGATGGAAAGAGAGCTGATTCTGGGTGGTGAGCACATAATGCAATGCATAGACAATGTAATGTAGAACTGTATACTTGGAATCTATGTATTTGTTATCAACTAATGTCACCCCAATAAATTTAACAATAAAAAAATAAAGCTATTGTAATATCACAATTAAAAAATAACAAGATAAAACAGAAATATGCAGACACACTAGCAATAGGTATAGTGCACATTACTCAGACTGTGATGAATACAGTGCTCAAAAAATTAGTAGGGGCATAGAAATGCTAAATAATCTAGTAATGGGGATGCTGGGATAGCTCAGCAGGTTTAGCATTTGCCTTGCAACCGCGAGGTTGGGGATGGAGTCTTGACCTCAGCCTGTGCAAAACCCATATGCTGAATTGGGACACAGCTGGTAACCGCCAGATGGTGGTTACAGTTCTCACCTCCCATGCAGGAGGCTGTCAGGTCAGTTTTCACCTCCCACGGCCCCACATCAACCTGTGTGGAATGAAACTGTCACAACTAATGATGTACAACTATGGAGACTTCTGCATCCCCCTCTTCTCCCTTTCTCTCTCTTACATTCTCTCAAACAATAAAAAATAAACCTTAAAAAAAAAAAACCAACCTAGTAATTACTCTTCGTGTAGTAGGCAAATACTTATATAAAAAGAAACTTGGTGCTCAAATTATCCCATCTTTGTTCATTGGGAGCATTTTCAAACTGATTCCCGAGTCCTTTGGACATGATGACAATAATCTTTAATGGCTCCTTCAATTTCTAAAATGATAGAATGCCTAGGCTCATTTTACTCACTTCTTGTTGTAGTCTGGGAATCAATTATTTCTCTAAGGACAACTGGTTCCTTTGGAAATACAGTATTTTTCTATGTATAAGACAATACATTTGTCTAAAATTATTAGACCTAAAATTGGAGGTCATCTTATACATGAGCTTAAGCCACATGTTGATTTCTTAATGTTGGTTTAGAAAAGCAGGGATGATCTTATTTATACATAGGGATGTCTTATACACGGAAATACATGGTAGTTTTAGAGATAATAATCTGGATTTCAGGAGTTCTCAATGTTTCTAGGCCATTTCAGTAGTCAAAATTATATATTAATATATACATATATATTTTTAAATAAATCATGAGTTCATAAGAATATTTCAGATTCAAAATTTACAAGTAAAGGAATTTTTCTTAACCTTTAATCTCACATTTTTATATACTTTTTCTAACTCCTAAAATCCTTTTTTTAAAAGATTTACTTTTATTGTTTTTGACAGAGAGACAGAGAGAAGGGGAAGGGCCCAGGGCAGTCTCCACAGTTGCACATCATTGGTTTCTACATAGTTTCATTCCACAGGTGGATGCGGGGGGTGCTCAGGGCAGGAACCAGGCCAGGGGGCCTTTGGCATGGAGCTCACCCCGGTGAGAACTGAACTGGAGGCACATCCCAGTTCAGCATATGGATCTGCACGACCCGGGACTGCAAGGTGAGCACTCAACCCACTGTACCATCCCGGAATCCCCCTAAAATCCTATTTTCTGATATCAACATAATTCCTCATTTTATGGACACACAACAGTTTCTCCCAACCCCCCACCCCTAAAAAAAATATGCCTTGGGGAAGCCGGGATGGCTCAGTGGGTTAGGCGCTCACTTTGCAGCGCCGGGGACCGAGGATCGAATCCCGGCCCCGGCCCGTGCGGACCCATATGCTGAACTGGGAGCTCCCCTAGTTCAGTTCTCTCTCTCTCTCTGTATCTCTCTCTCTCTCTCTCTCCTCTGTCAAAATAAATACATAAGTTAATTAATTAATTAATTAAAAAAATATGCCAACACTGCCATCAAAGATATAATTACTGGGAAAGCCAGGATGGCTCAGTGGGTTGAGTGCTCACTTTGCAGCCCCGGGGACCGAGGATCGAATCCCAATTCCGACCTGTATGGACCCATATGCTGAACTGGGGAGTGCCCCCAGTTCAGTTCTCTCTGGGTTCTGGGCTGGGGCCCTGTTCGTGTCCTGGGCAGCCCCACACCCACCTGTGCAATGAAACTATGTGGAAAAACTAATGATGTACAACTATGGAGACTGTTCTGGGTCCTCCCCCTTCTCTCTGTCTCTGTATCTCTCTCTCTCTCTCTCTCTGTCAAAAACAATAAAAAATTAAATCTTTAAAAAGATATGACTACTCAAATCAATTTACAAAAGGGGCAGGATTTCTTTTTGTTCTTAGAGTATATCCACTAGTGATATTTAGTCAAATAAGATGTTCTAAAGGCATTTGAAATAATTTCACTTCTGTGTGGTTATGCTACCAACTTGACATACTATTGTGTTCTTTTGTTTCATTTTGTCTTCAAATTTTAGGGATAGATTTAAAAGATTTTTGTTTTATGATTAGGTAACATACTTACGTGGATTCAAAGTTAAATCTACAAAATGAGGTATATATGTATTCATATTTTTTATACATTTGTGTGTCATGGTTTCTTATATGTTTTCTGGAAGCTTATTAGCTTTGATCTTGATTGTCCAGGACCGTCAGTGCTAATATGAGCTACTGAATGTCTTTTAAATAAACTCTGTTTCTGCTTAGTCAGCTAGAATTAGCTTCTTTTGCTTGTGACCAAGGACCTTGACTGATATTGGGGGAATGGCTGTGAAGTGGGCAAGCAACTCCATTTGCGATTGACCTGTACTTTGCTGAGACTAGCTATGCCTAGACAAAATCTCAGTAAGAGTCAGATTTGAGAGTTATTTTTTTATTTTTTTATATATTTTTATTTATTTATTTATTTTTGACAGAGAGAGAGAGAGAGAGAGAGATACAGAGAGAGAGAGATACAGAGACAGAGAGAGAACTGAACTGGGGGAGCTCCCAGTTCAGCACATGTTTCCGCACGGGCCGGGACCAGGATTCGATCCCTGGTCCCCGGCGCTGCAAAGTGAGCGCTCAACCCACTGAGCCATCCCGGCTTCCCCATTTGAGAGTTATTAAAGTATCTATTATATTACACTTAACACCCTC